>JAIPRM010000457.1:38493-50930 GCA_025469315.1 Stegophylla sp. TES_Ste_2020
AGAATTGAGAAATTCAAAAAATGACCTCTTTAAAGTACAATCTAGAGGCAAATCCGGTTTCAAAAAGTTATTGATCGAAACTTTTGGACAAGTATTTCTATACGAAAAGTTGTACATAGAAAAAAAAGAAAAAAATAAACATCATTGTAAAAACACTAGCTTCTTCACTTCATTCAGAATCTAAAAGTGAATTCTTATATTTAAATATTTTTAAATTATTAATTTGTAATTTGCATGAGGATTTATCTATAAAAAACCACATTCAAAAATATTGATATGCCACAGAGATATTAAGGATGGAACGAGACTTAAACTAGGAAATTGTAGGATAACTTGTTCAGTATAAATTGTATGATAACCCATTCAGTTTATAGACTAGTTAGGTTCAAAGTCATCGAAAAATTTAACACAGAAAGATGGGCTTTATTTATGACTTTGAGACTATTTGGGACTTTGAGTAGTTTTTAGGGGGCTTAGGCCCCCTCTAAGTGCGCATATGCTAATATGATACGTGATATCACAGACAATATGTATTTACTTTAATTTCGTTTGCTATATTGATAACGTTGAAAATGGTGAGTTTGATCTGATATGGAAATAGTTGGTTTTGTAAAAAATTTTGAAATTAGTTCGTTTTGCCACGTTTCTAAAAACCAAACAACTCTTTATCATGGGAAATAAGACGTTTTGATGCAATTTGGAAATAGTTCGCTTTTACTTAATATTGAACATGGAAATAATAGTACGTTATGCCACAATTGCCGATTTTTAAATTCAATTTAACCACGCTATTCGATTCCTCGTCCATTTTTTCATAAGGCTGATGTATAACTCAATTTATGACATTTCGGAAATAGTACGTTTTGCGATTGCCCCTCAAATAGTCCCCAAATAGTCGCCTTTATAAAAAAAAATACAGTATCTAAAATATTTAAGAAAATGATGTTACTTATTTTATTAGGTGAGTCCAGACTATGCCTTTTAAATTTCATTACATCACTTTCCATATATAAACTGATGTCACAACCTTGAATTAGATGAGTTTTAACTAGTGTGTTACTAGAATTCTCAAAATATAATATAACACTTATTATATTTATTTCCTTATTTACATGTTCTGCGTGATAAACTTAACAATGAAAAAGTTGCAATACGTACTTAGAATTTAAATTAAATACTTTCAGCATAATAATCCTATGATTTAAAACATGGATTTATGTATCAATACAACTACTTTTTCCAGTCGATTCTGAACAAGTATAATAATAAACAGATAAGCATTAAGTGATGTATGAGTTTATTAGAAATGGTTTTTCATTTATTTCTATATCATAATATTTAACTATTTAAAAATAATTATCAATATTGAGGTACCTATCTTGTTATAATATGTTAATGCTCTACACATAATTTTATCAACAATTTAGTATGTCAGTTCATTACTCGTTTGTTAACTGCTAATGTAAAAATACTAGTTCATACTTCAATTTCATATCAAAAATTATCATCAATAATATTTAATTACTATTATAATGATGTAATGTAGTACCTATATAATTACTTCCAAAATTATTATTTCAAAACATAATTCCATTATACATATATAGCGATTGATCTTTTCCATAACAATGGCATTTTAAACACACTAAAAAGTTTAAAATTGTTATGTGTGTCCCAATAGACATAAATTCGTATAACACCTACTTTATGTCGTATACTTATAATTTTTCTTCTTTAAAATTGTTTTATTAACACATATCTAAACACTATTATATCTCTATTGAAGATATTATATTTTAAAAATAAATATGTACATTGTACCTATTGGTACGTTTTACCACGTGTTTTAAGTAGTGTTTGTATGGTATACTAAATAGCAGTAACCTGCTTTCCGGGTTCTTTTAAATATATATATATATATATTTTTCAATGTCATATGTTGAACACACCTGTTGATTTCGGTTTACCACTGGATAAATTTCTTATTGTTTATTATAAGTTTTTAGCTATTTGCTAAATCTTCTGTTTTAAAAATAAGTATCTCGTCTTAGTCATATTTTACTTAACAATTTGGTGCGTTCTTGTAATATGAATTTGTCATTTGCGTAAATCATGAATATTGCTTAGCATGTGATCAATAATAATAAACTTACACTTACTTATTTATTACACTTACACTTACACTTACTTACTTATTTTACGTATTTAATTACAAAAACCCACCATATTTTTATTATTTATTCGAAAACTATTGTTGTTTATGAATTATATGTTTAACTGGTATTCACATATTTTATGTGGATTTTACTAAGTAGTGTTAGGAACACGTGTTGAAAATATATCTTTTACTGGTTTTGTGGTTTTTAGATGAATACATTTGTTCAATATTATATTGCGCAAAAGACTTTGCAAGGACAACTTAACTCTATCAACATCATAATTGTTTCCAATATTATAGAAAGAGGAAAAACCTCTCATACAAACCTTGGCCTCAATTCTATGTTATTATGCATTTTGTGCATCAAGTTCACAGACTGCAGTAAATTAAAAACAATAATTATCAGTTATGAATTGATGTAATCATGTTTTGATGATAAAATGTATAAATTAGTTTATGTTTATATCTTGTATTATAATAATTAAGCTCATTGTTTTTTTCTGCAATTATCATAATAGTATAAAGGTACTTAGTTTTCTGAGAAGTTTTATGATTATACTTAAATTACATAAATTTTATTATTTTCTTTGTGTAGATGGGTGTGCGACGACTTCCCAGACATGAAGATCCCTCTAGAAAACAACATATTATGCGACTATGACACAAAATCGTAAGTTTTTTCTGTAAACCATTACATAAACTAAACCACAAATGCATAATATTTTTTCTGTTACAGATACGACAGCATGAAATCTCTATGCGACAGGTTTAACAAGTCTATTGACAGTATGGTGCAAATGGTAAATACAATAATTGAAAAAATATCGATTTTTTTCCCCTTTAATTTCATATTCAAAGGGTTGTAGTTTTGATTTTACATGAATGCTTTTTGTTGAGGGGACAAAAAATAGGGTGTTTGTCAAAGTGACCTTTTACCAATGGGTGTGCCTATAGAATAGTATACATACAATATAATAATATTATACTGGAGAATGGAGATCCACAATAACAATTTATCATGTGATTTAAGCAGTGTTACCACATCAAAATTAATATTATTGTAAACTTATGCCAAACTAGCAATGCATTTTTTAAATATATTATGCAACTACAATAGATTTACCTATAATCTAATACTTAATTCTTTCAAATTTAATTTTATCAATTGTTATAAATTATTAATTACCTATATAAAGTTTGATAATTATTATATAACCCACATGCTAAAGAATTATGTGATAGGTATATTTAATTTATTTAAACTAATAAAATTGATTGCGATGATGCATAGCAGCAGCTGCTGTTGTCCTCCAATATTCTGTCTAAAATAAAATATGCCCCTTCTGGTCCCTTTAAGTAATGTAATTTACAACCTGTGTTAAGAAGCACCACCTGCTTTAACCAGATGTATGTTAGAAGTAGTATTTATATTTTCCTTTTTCGGATTGCAATATGTTATACTTCAAATTTTAAAGGTAACCTTAAAATTAATTATTTTATTTATGTATTATGTATATAAAAATGATGTATAGAATAATGATATATAAAACTGAATCTCTAAAATATTGTAAGTAAGGTTAAGGTAAGATCAATCAAAAAATGATACTGGTAAATGATGATTTTTATTTTTTAATTTCTCCCAAAGATCTTTTTTTAATTAATCAATTTTTCCTATGAAAAATAAATAAAGTAAAACTGTAGAATTAAATCAGATAAATATGTTATATTATAAAACACATTTTTAATTAGGAGTGTATTATGATCAGTAGAAAAAGTAATCTATCCGCATCGAAAAAGGAAGTAAATCAATTTTTTTTTCAGTTTAATGTGCTATCTCCATGGTAGAATTAACGATAAATAAAAAACAAAACCTCTTATGTTGTGTTAACTACTACAAATTACCTCCTATGTAATTAAAAATTTAGGTAAAATAACTGGAAGTTTTGACTACAAAAGATGTCAAGTCGTAACCGCCATTTTTACATAGGAGATTTTTTCAAGTTGATAATCAATATTTTAAAAACCTCTTATGTGACACTGAAAAATGTCCTATGGAGGTTTGACAAAAAATTTAAACAAAAGAATTCTCCTATGTGACATTAAAAAAAACATAGTTAAAATATTAACAATTGATACAGTATTTTCACAACTATTAAGTTTTTTTACTAATTTTGTTTTTTTAATGGTTAATGGTTACAAAATTTTAAATTTCTTTATTACATTCAATGATTATTTGTTTTTTTATTTTTTTTAATAATTTTATTCCTCCTGAAAAATCGGGTTTTAGTACATGAAAAGTTTTTTTTGTGTCAATGACGTAGTATTGAATTATCTTGGTATACTAAGTAATCTTAAACTAAAATTACTCTGTATAAATAAATTTACTTAGTTACATATTTAAATAATTTTTTTTTTTTTATATATTTTCAGAATAAAGGTACTTCTTTACAGAAATTCAGTAAGAAAGCGTCTAGAGGTCTTCTCCGACACATAATTCAACAAGTATATAATGTTTCTGTTACCGACCCTGATAAACTTAATCAATATGAACCATTTTCACCTGAAGTATGTAAAATGTTAAACTCATAATATTTGACTTAAAATAAACTAATTATTATTTTTAGGTATATGGAGAAACATCATTTGACCTTATTTGCCAAATGATTGATCTGATTAATATTACTGAAGATGATATATTTATTGATCTCGGATCTGGTGTTGGGCAAATAGTTTTACAAATGGCTGCAACCACCAAATGTAAAATATGCTGGGGTGTTGAAAAAGCTGACGTTCCTTCATCATACTCACAAGTAATATTCTTCAAATGCATCTAGTATATTGATTGTTAAATTTATTTATTATATTTTATAGTATATGCATATTAATTTCCAAAAATGGATGTCCTGGTATGGTAAAATGTATGGCCAATATCAACTTGTAAAGGGAGATTTTCTAAGTGATGAACATAGAGATAAAATAACGAATGCGACAATTGTGTTTGTGAACAATTATGCATTTGGGCCTCAAGTTGATCATATGTTAAAACAACGGTTTGCTGACCTAAAAGACGGAGCTAGAATAGTTTCTTCAAGATCTTTTTGTCCGCTTAATTTCCGAATGTCCGAACGTAATTTAAGCGGTAATACAGATTTTTGCTTGTAAAAGTTTTAGTTTCTTAAAAACTTATAAACTTAAATTTTATTTCATTAGATATTGGAACCATTATGCATGTATCAGCAATGGAACCTATTACTGGGTCAGTTTCTTGGACTTGTAACCCTGTAAAGTATTATCTACATGTTATTGATCGAACAAAGGTAAATACTATTTTTAACCGTTATTAATTCATTAACTATGTATTATACTTGGATTTGGTTTACGAAGATGAAGCTTATACTTTAGCACTTCGCCTTTTTCTTCCAGTGCCAATAACTAAACCTAATCTAATTTTATCTTCACAATATACCTAATAAGTTTAATTATTTACTTTTAAATTGATACTACACCCCCTGTATTTATTCTCACTATCTTGCCTTCATTTGGCATAACAAATTCTATGTTATTAGTACTAAATAGTAAAAAATAGAAAACGCTCATAATTCGCTTAAGAAATGAAATATTGTAAAAGCCATTAAACCTTATAACAAATGTAGATTATAGTTTTACTGTAATTAAGATAATAGTCAGTTTACTCTATATTAATGTCAATAACTTAAAATTAGTTCTGTTAAATGTGAATTTACTATGCGGTGTGTTTACAAGCTTAAGACACCACATACAGATGTAGCGCCCTCTTAATTTAGTTTTATATCTTATTTATTAACTTGATTATTTTTTCTAAGGGATAGTTGTTTCATACAAAAATAATCCATTATTTTAACAAATTACAATTTCACTGTGCATCAACTGCCCATTCGATATTTGTATTATGCAATTTTATAACCGTTTTAAGAAAAATTAATTTAAAATCTAATAAATCAAACAAAATTTTTTAAATCAAGTTACTGAAATTCATATTTTTTAAACAATATTTGAAAATAATTTAAATAATAATCATTATACAATAAATCTTAACTATTACAATAATTGTGTATCATTTGCAAATTGTAATAAATATTGATGATATGGACACTAAATGTATATTTTTATTCTTTTTTGTCCTAATGCAAGATATTTTTATTACTAACCTTCTGAAATAAAAATATTTAATTTCAAGAACTGATATTGACAAATTGTACTATTATTGTATATTTATATTCAATTTTATTCATTATACAAAAGGATATTCCAAATAAATTGATACCTTTAACAATTTAGTTTTCTAAATTCTTCCCATAAACTTTAGTTCTGACATGTCTTAAATTATATTAAATTGTTAATCTTTATAAACCAAGTGACAACTGTTCTAAATATTACATTTAAATTTTAAAAAAGTTTTAAAAAATGCTAAAAAGTGAAACATCCTTAATTCTTATAAAACATAAAATCAATGTATCATAAAACTACATTTTGAATTAATATTTATGACACCATTTAGTCGTGGGTTTTTTTTTTCGTATTATTTATTTATTTTGTTTTAACAATTAATAATTTTCTTTGTAAATTTTTCTTCATATTGGTGAATTTTTTTAAAATTTTTAATGCTCAAAAATATTTTTACTACAAATTACAAAACTATTAACTTTTATTGTAAATAACCTGAACCTATATTTTGTTTTATTTTATTTTTATTTGCTTTTTTATTTATTTATTTATAATTCAAATTATCTATATAACCTAGAATAAAAAAAATTTGTTTTGTTTTTAATGTCAACAGCTCGAGCGGTACTTTACTCAAAATAAGCCTCCCGTTTCAAAATCGAGGGTAATTAAGAAGCCAAGTATTTAAAAAAAAAATGAAATTGATGTTTTGATTAATATTAATTATATTGAAACATTTATTTTGCCACCTGCAGTAATTGTCCAATTATGAATAAAATTCAAAAGGACTTGCAGTTTTTTTTTTTTTAACTTTTTGTTTTACATTATTTATTTCCAATTTTAGATCAATGGTAATGAAAAGCAAAAAACCACCACATCCATAAATGTAAATAGTTCATCTGACGATACAGACTCATTGTTAAGTACTTTTAATAGTGATAGTGTAGATGGACATGCTACAACTGAACCAACTCCTGATAAAACAAAAATCATTACCAATGGTCATCGATCATGGTCAGATGGTGTTGGTGGTCAAAATAGTGAAGATGAGAATGAAAATACAGGTATTTTGTGCTAATTTTTAAATTTATTTACTTATTTATTAAATTTGTTTTTTATTTACAGAAAATTCTAGTAGACCTTCTCGAAAAGTAATGAAACGTAATACTCCTCGACGCAGTCGTAGTTTTAAAATTAATCCAACTGTATATCAAAGTCGATCCCATTCTGTTTCTGAGAAAAAAACTGTAGAAAAAATAGCTAAAGTCAAGCGGGTAGTTTCTACTAATCGTAAACAAAAGGCTAAACGAAAACCACTTAAACGTAATGTCAAAATATCAGCATCTCTGAATTTGTTACATAGTGAAACAGTATTAAGCACTACTCCAGAAGTTTCAATGAGTATTAAAGAACCTCCTAAAGGTTGTGTAGATCATACTTTAACTTCAATTACTGGAGTTGGAGCTGGATATGCAGCTACCCATACAGAACTTCCTCCACCGACTGGAGATATACCATACTCTCTACAATTACTTCTAGATGACTATAAAGAAGGGTTTATGAACATGATTAATATGTTTAAAACTAAAAAATTCCGAGAAGATATTGAAGCTCAAATCAAAGTTGAAAAGGTAAGTATTATTGTACCTATCTTTTTTGTTTATAAATCTTTTTATTTATTTTTTATATTGATAATTTCAGGAAAAAAAACAAAATTTAACTATGAAAATTAATCAAATTAAAAAACAAGTTGACCATTTAATTTTGGATAGCTGCAGTCTTTTAAAGACTAGGATGAAAGAGCTTGATATTTATCCTATTAATACTACAGGAGATGTTTTGACTGCAGCTAAAGTAATTGTATTACGGCATAAAGATTTACAAAACAAAGTAGCAAAAATGAAAAATGAAGTAAGTTAACCTTTTTATCAATTTATTTTATTTGCAATGTATATAGAATTTATTTGTATTTATAATTTTTTAGACAAATTTGTTAGAAAATCAATATTGGAAATTGTATCATAAAAGAGCTGCTGAGGTAAATGCTATTGGCACTCCTGGGAATTTAATAGTAGAACAAACTGCTGATTCCTTGACAGTTCAACGAAATCATGTCTCAGCCAACAAAACTGATATTTCAGCAGATCAAGAAATAAATACCAAACACTTACTTATAACTGAACTTATAGCTAATCGTAAAAGAAAACACAATTTGTCTTCAACAATTGAAACGGTCAAAAATGAAATTGAAACCTTAGAAAAACAAAATACATCTAATAAATATAATAATGCTTTGGCAAATCAAATGTGTAATAACAAAAAATCTAGAATACGTTCACAAGACTGGCCAGATGTGCCAGATATAGCCAGAATTGACGAAAAGAACCCAGAAATTTTGGCTCAAAAAATATTGGAAACTGGAAGACAAATTGAAGCTAGAAAAATAATTGAAAATGGAAGGCAAGTTGAATTAACAACAAGGTATCAACGCTCAAATAAAATTTATAGTAGAAATTCTTCTGATACCCCATTAAAAGTGCCTTTCTATGATGAACACGTCAAAGATCTCATTACAAATGCTTTAAATGAACCATCATCAAAAGGACCTGATTATACAATTGTATCCCCTGCTAAAGTTGCTTTACGAAGGCATCTATCACAGGTAAATAACTTTATTTGCTTGAATATATGTGCATATCTATATTGGGATTTTTTTTTTTTTTTTTCAGGAAAAAATTTCACCCAGTTCACCTGTACAGCAACAAAATGTTATAACAAGAACAATTGGTGATGTATTAAATAATGAAATTGAAAGATGTTTGGAAATTGACAGGCATAATCGAACACTAGAAATTAGCAATCAATCCATAATTAATGCTGTAGTCCCACTATCTATGCATAATGAAACTGATACCACCCAAGCTGCTGTTAATCAGACATTGCCTTCAGAAAATCGTTCATTTAAATATGTACCATTACCAAAAGCTGAACTCAAACCATACCAAGAATCATTATTTAGTGATGACATCCCACCTCCACATTTAAATACTCTTAAAGAGGAACCTGTTGAAGGGTATATAATATTAAATAACAATTCAAATTTGGTGCAGTTGAAAATGTTGAAATGTTTTATAGATTGGCTGCATCATTACATGATCGACTACTAGATAATGATGAAGATGATAGTAATGGTGATGAAGGCTTGTCATTTAAAGAAGAAAAGACTGAATCCGACACTCAATCACCACACAGAATACTCAAACGCAGTTCTGAGTCACCTGGCCCATTAAACTCAAAAAAAATGACGCCTTTGTCAGACAGACTTCCTTCTGAAGAAGGTATTTGATTTTAGAATATTTCATCTACTCTTTTTTTTAGATGTTGGTTTTGGCGTGTAATTTGAATTCGTTTTCTCATTCGACTTCCAAATAGATTTGACTTTTATTTTTCTGTCATACAATCGCCTGATTGTTTTTTAATGTCGTATCTAGCTTGGCTTAACCTAAACTTAAACATTTTCACATAATTAATATTTAAATTTTTATATTCTTATAAATTGTATTTGATTTAATATTTGTGTAATAAATATTAAAAATTCTGGTGGTGGCCATATGCGTAAAAAATACAATTTACTTTTTACTAAATGTGAGAAATTTGATGTTTTTATTTTATTCTATTATTACTGTTGTTATTATTATTTTTGTTTTTTTTTTTATTGTTATTATTAATTATTATTATATTTATTATATTATTATTGCTGTTGTTTGTAGAATAAATTTCTAAATTTATAAACTCAAGTTTTTTTCTTGATTGTTGAAATAATGAACAACTTTATAAAATTCACTATCCTCTTGATTTAATTGCTCCAAACACATTAATAAATACTTTAAATTTGTAATTTTTTAAGTACTACTGGTCATTTTTTACTGTTATTTTATTTTGTTAAACTTATCTTTATTACTTTCAATTTAGAAAACAATTTCAGCCAAAGTATAATGATACAACTATCTTAAAGAGTAATTTATGTACACTCATTGCATGTTTTGCTGGTTTTTTGTTGCTTGTCACGCTTATTAATTTCTATTTTAGGACTTTATACTCATACTCTAAAGTATGTCACAAGAAGTATTATTTAGCTGTATAAATAGAGGCCTAATGGAATTGGAATACATAGTAAAATATCAAGGTGAGTGCACTGCGTTGCGTTGTACAATACACTATATTATCTATATATTTTGGCATGTGTCTTTTGATGTTTAAATAAAGTAATAATTTCTTTAAGTCCTATCCTATTTTGGTTTGGGGCATATGAAATATTTCATACGCAAAATGTTTTCTCAATTATTAATAAGTAACATTTTCTAAAACAGTGAAGATTTTTATTGCATACTTAACTGTACACAATGGTGAATACTTTATTTCAATCATGACCATTCTGTTGTTATACAATATAAATCATTAATTTTGAGAAATTCCGTGTCAACTAATGATGGGTTAAACTCTGATTTTTGACATCAAACTACTATTTTTTTTCTGAACCTAATTGAAATTAGAGAAATATTTAATTGAACCCGAACTTATTTGAAAAAGATTTTTTTTTCAGCTCCTAATGGTTTTTATAACATAATGTAATGCATATTTGTGAAGAAAAATGTTAAATTATTTAATACCATGCGTTATTTGTGTTTTTCTTAAAAAAAATTTTGATTTTGATTTATTCAAATAAAGCATACAGATGTAATCGGTCATAAAGTCAAAATATATTTGTAGTCCTATCCTATCATACAAAGTTATAAATAATAAATAATATCATTTTTCACATACTATTATAAATTGTTTATGACCATTGGTGTGATTTGATATAATTTACAAATTTATTTTTATAATATGCGAGTTTGGTAGATCTGTAATTGAGTTTTAATGATTTTTATGTTGCATTATGATTGTAGTATAAATCTTGAATGAAATTTGATTATAGTCGGAAGCACAAAAAATGATTGCCACCCTTTATGGGCCAAGTGGCAGTTTTTTTAAAGTGGTTACCAAATCATCAAAATAAAATCTCGCTCTTTTATTAAATATTATCATATTTCATGATTATTTTCTTTATCAATTTATTTTTAATGCATAAACAAATTATGTTCATAATATATATATGATTACGACCCTAAAAGCTGCGATACAGTACAATGTTGAGAATCAATGGCTATACCGGTGGGTAAAAATAAGTCGCAGGTGCCAATGCTCATTTTTTGTAATCCTGACTATATCTTGTGATTTTCGAATATCATCAGTGGATCCAAAATTGTTTATAGTTTAGAATTTCTATTAATAAGTAAATTAGGTAGAGGGTAATTTTAAAATAATGTAAATAATGCATTGTTTATTCATTATTGCCCAGCTGAAACAAGTCATTTAGAGACAATATTAAAAAAATTGTCAGCTTCCATGTCATAGGATCTAGGTTTCAAGGGTAGAGCGAATAAGGGAATTTTATATCATAATTGAAATAATTTAGTATTATTATAATAAAATTAAATTTTTTCACATTAAATGCATTTGTATACTTTGAGTTAAAAAGAAAAAAATTGAGTTGGAACCGTTGAAAACTGATTAAAACCGTTATTAATCAAAATTATACATTTTCAAGAAGCAGAACTAAATTTTTTTTAAGAATCTGAACCGTTGAAATTATTAAGGTTCCAATCCCCCCTGATCAAGGATTTGGTTTAGTACGAGATTTGAACAGTTTGACCTATCACTATAATATACAAATAATTATTTTATATCATACCAAACTGCCTTAAAATAAGTTATAATAAATTAAGATTTCTCTTGGTTCTAAAGTTTAAACAATAATCTAATGCCTAATTTTAGAATTTAATTGATCTATGAGTATTCAGAACATAAATTTTGAATTCCTGGTTTGAATTTATTTTAAAAAGCCGGACATACTTCGCACGACGGGTGGTATTCTCTTGACGGGCGTATTAAATTTTAAAGAAACAATAAATCATTTCTTCAGTAAAACGATTCTGAATGAAGGAAGTTAATAATATAAGAAAAAAAAATGTCCAAA
>JAIPRM010000458.1:0-56164 GCA_025469315.1 Stegophylla sp. TES_Ste_2020
AGTAGAGAGTTGACATATGAATAATATTAATTTAAAAATGTAAATTAGTAAATTACAAGAAACACCTTATTATCTAAAAATTAATGAAAGACACAAATTTCTTTCAAAAACAGAAAATTTAAAACAATATAAGGAACTGATATTACAAAGAATGAAAAAAAAAAAATAATATAATATAAGAAAAAAGTAAACACAAGTTGATACATATATATAAAATAGACGAAACAAACTAAAATCCAGTTCCAAATCTCAACCGGAAAATTAGAATAAGTAATTATATAAATTAAAACACTAGATAAATTTTGAACTGAAAATAAAAGAAAACAAATAAAACTTTAAAATCATCAAAATACGGACTATTATACTAAAGAAGTAGACAATTCAGCGAATATCCACTTATGAACTTCAATTTTCACATTGACTACGCCACCATGAATATTTTTTTTGGTTATAGTCGACATCTGGTTGAAATAGGTTGGTCCTAAATAATCTATAAAAGATTTCCCAAAGGTTTTTTTTGCGTACTTTACTGGTAAATTATAAGTTCTATGTTGTCTTAATTGAGAAAAATCTGTATTGTTTAAGAGGTTAATAAATTTTTTAACAGTAAATAATATTGCAAATTTTTTATATAAGAGCCTTACCGGAAGAACTCCTAAATTTGAGTAGTTTAATTTTGATGACCCTACCAAAGAATTTTTGTTTAGTATTATTCTTAGAACATTGTTTTGATTCGATTGAAGAGATTTTAAATAGTTATCTTTGACGCTTCCCCAAACTAGTACGGCCTGTACTGAAAAATAGATTGATAAAATGCAAAATAAATAGTACGTAAAATGTTTAAAGGCAATATGTCTTTAAGTTTTATGAATTTAAATAATGAATATTAAAGTTTATCTACTAGGTTTTTAATATGTACGTTCCACCTTAAATTATCGTCAAAAATGATGCCTAAATAACGAATTCTTGATATTTGTTTGATGGCTATACAATTCAACATGTTGCAGTTCAATTTATCTATGCTATAATGAATTACTATTATAGCTCTGGTCAGTAAAAATAAACTGGCGTTTTGAAAAATAAATTTACTCCAGTTAGGTGAGAGGCTATGTCCTCCTCCCCAAAAAGAAGTCACCCTAACAATAAAATTATTAAATAACGCACTTCTTTCTGAATTAAATATAATAATTACAAATATACACTAGTCATTAATATGAAAACAAACTTTAAATTCGTACAGTACATTCCATAATTTAGTTTTCATTGATAAAATCTATTTGAATACAAGACAGAAAAATTAAATATTTATCTTAAATTTTGTAAAATAAAGTTTAATAAAATTTTGTTTTTTCGGTGAGTAATTATTAATAATTAATAAAGACGCACAAAAAAATAAAATATATTTTTAAATTGCTATCCTGAAATTTTAGAAATTAGTTATTACGTTCCTTTAATACTATACCCTCGTATAATTATCTTACGTCATGAATTATTTTGAATTAATCCAGTAATTACTTTTATCAACCCACATTTTTCTAAAGTTCTAATCATTGATAATGAAATACTGAATGGAAAAACATACTATAGACATCGGTTTAGATAAGCCCATTAGACAAGAACATCCCTATGTTTCTCAAAGTGCAAAACTAACATTAATTTACAGCTAGACAAATATTAGTGTCTTAGCAGTGTTTGGAAAGAATGTCATTCATGAACGGATGTACGCTCGTTCATGTTCACATTTAGTGAATGAATGCAAACGTCACTCGTTTTTTTCAAATAGAACGTGAACGAGAACAATGTTTATAATTTTAATGAATTTAAACAATTTTTAGGGCGTTCAAATATAATTACTATTTAATAAATATAATATGCAGGTATAAATTTTGTTTAATAATTATTGAATAACATTTTTCTATTATATTTATTTGATTACAAATAACTTATATAAATATAATGCGTGGAATTCCAATCAACCCATGTTCACATAAACTAGGTAATGATAGTATAAATTATGGTTCCTACAAATTAATTGGATAAAAAATCAAATTTTCTACTGTTTTTTCAAAACTCTTAAAAAACTCAGTGCTTACTTTTTGAAGGAAATCCTTCGGCTAAGTGTCTGGTATGTGCCTATTTTTAACAATAAAAGGTAGGTATCAAATCGTTTATAAAATTTTTAATTTTCTAAACTAAATACCATTTAAAATACAAAAATATAATTTTGATACATTATATTATCCTCTTTATGTTCTAAAGTCTATATTATTTTTTTTACGGGTCGTATTATATATAGGTATTTATGTATAAGGTTTATACATAAAGCAAAAAATACTAAATATCTAATAAACGCGTTCATTTTTGAAAGAACGTAAACATGAACGAGTTCATTTAATAAACGAACGCGAACGTGAAGAAGTTCCTTTTTTACGCACTGAACGTGAACGTAAACGAGTTCAATTTATAAGTGAACAATGTGTTCCAAACAATGTGTCTTAGTGATAACAATTTAACATTGTAATATAATAAATAGACTAAAAAAGAAATAATTTTAATATCTCAAAAATATTTAGTTTTCTAATATTCATAATATTTTATTTACATTCAAATCCGAAATTGAAAAATATTCGAGCATTAGTTCGTACCGTCCCTGCTCAGGCACAAAAAATAGTCAGAGTACTAAAAAAAAAAAATTTAAAGGTTCCGTCCTCCTGCCCTCTTAACCATCACTACAAAGTCCGGCTCATTCCGGACCTATTTATACTTATATTTTATATTTTGGAATTTGAATTTAGTTCACGGTACAGTCCATTTAATAAAATGAAGAATGAATTTACAAATACAAATATTTATGGTTTGATATTTTTTTAGTTAAGACCGACAGTCCGGTCTAAAATTTCCATGGTCTGAAATTGATTGGTTCAGACCAATTATGCATTTTATAAAATTAAATTAAATTATTAGTCAGGTCCGGTTAAAAAAAAAAAAAAAAAAATTGTGATCGATTCAGTCCGAATTCAGTCCTTCGTTAAACATTTTTATCCTATCCGATTCATAATCTTTTATAGTCTGATTATTTTGTAGTTTAGACCGATGGTCCACTGTATAAAATTATTTTAGATTTTCAGTCTTGTCTGCCTGAAAAAAATTAGTAGTCGGTTCGGCCGAATTCGGTCCTTTGTTAAAATTTTTAGTCTAGTCTAGTTCCAAAAATCATGGACCGTGCAAAGTACTTGTGCCAACTTACAATATATTATTCTTACATTACAATCATTATATTTCTAAACGAGTTAACATGTATACTGTTTTAGGAAAAAGAACTATACAAAGAGCCTGTAAGAGAGTCTCTTAAAGCGTTACTAGCTATAGGATGGAGTATTGAACATTCAGAAAATGATGCGCCACTAAACAATAGGGGATCTGTGCGAAGACAGTCTAAGTCTAATGTAAAATATTTTTTTTATTATTTTCAATAATCGATTTATATTAATTACACGGTATATGTTCATAGGAAAACGTAACGCCATTCGACTATCACCCAAATCCTATAGACATGACAAACCTAACACTCACAAGGGAAATGCAGAATATGGCAGAAAGATTAGCGGAAAACTCGCACGATATTTGGGCCAAGAAGAAAAAAGAAGAACTAATGATATGTGGCAAGTGTTTAATGTATAATTTTTGGACATAAAAGCCCGTGACGCGTCATTTGGTTCAGTAAATTTGGTCCGGGGACAATTGATCCACGTCATTTCTTCCGTTGACAATTGATCCGGTAACATTTATACCCGGTGACAATTGTTCTGGTACGAATTTAATTCGGTAACAATTGGTCCGATAAAAATAAATTTAAAAATGAATATATTAATTTGACGAATAATATAAATTATACCATTCAATGAAATATAAATTGTATAGGACCTATTAAAATACATGTATATACATGTAAATATATACATTCATATATACATACATACATACATACATATATATATATGAGCAAAACTTTTTATCTCAACAACACTTATGTCGGGGAGGGGCCAAAATTTTGGTTTGAGTACATTTTTAAACTTCTGGGTGCATTTCCTTCCCGCCTAATGCTCAAAATAGGCCTTCTTTAAACATATTTTTAACCTATTTTAGGTACCTATTTTCAAAGAGCCATATCTCTTTTACCATTAAACATCAAAATCTTTGACATCTATTTTTAGATTCTGAACAGAACTAAGAATGTATAGATTTTACAAATTTTTTCCATTCAACAAAAAAAAAATATTTTCCAAAATTTTCAAAATGCTGTATTTAACTCTAAGTTGTTTAAATGTTTTTGTAAAATATTCTCATATGACTATTTTTAGTAATTGGTGAAATTTTCAAGTTTCTAGCTGCATTATTTTTGAAGTTATGTTAAAAAACAATTTTCAATTTTATGAAAATTCCGGTAACAGCATATTTTGCCTTTTTTGTCAAGTTTTTGACATATTCTCCACATTTTTGGAAAAAGTATTGAGAAATTTGAAAAAGAACTTTGTTAAAGTACCATATGGCTGTGATTTTGGATCTATAGAGTTACTATTCAAAATTTTTGAACACGAAAAAGTGTTTACAGAAAGAGAAAATAAAAAAAAAATAAATAAATAAAAAAAAAGATCATTGTAAAATCATCAGCTTTTTCTCTCGGCTCAGAATCTAAAAATAGAAGTTATAGAATTAAAATTGATTGAATAGTAAAAGAAATATGGCTCTTTGCAATTAGATAAAATAAATGTCAAAAAAGGCCTATTTTGGGCCTTTACCAAGAGAGATATGCACCTAAAGCGCTAAAAGTTTACCCGAAGATTTCTTTTCTAAGGTTCAACAACATACTAAAATTTGAGAAAAATACGCGACCCTCCCCGACAAAAGTTATATCGATGTAAAATATGTATACTCATTCATAAATAATATAATATAATTATTATATGTAGTTGTTATAATTTTAAATCGTGCCCAATGTTAAATTGTTACACAAAATGGTACCTACCTAACAGTATTAACGAACTACCTCATTGAGATGGAAAAAAAGTTTAAAAATATTGTGTACTTCACACGTCGGGATGTACTTCGCTCCTCGGGTGGGACATTATTGATGGGTGTGTTGAATTTTAAAGAGACGATAAATCATTTCTTCAATAAAACAATTCTGAACAAAGCTTCAGATAATATACATTTATGGTAGTCAGTTAGAAACGTTTAACAAATAACTACAGTTATTTAATAGTGTTGGGTGAGTAGTGTATTTAATATAATTTTTTTAGATTCTGAACGAATTGAAGAAGCTAGTGTTTTTACAATGATGATTATTGTTTTTTTTTATATATTTTTTCTCTGAACACTTTTTCGTATAGATCTACTTGTCCAAAAGTTTCGATCAGTAACTTTTTGAAACCGTAAGTTAGTTGTTACATTAAAGAGGCCATTTTTTGAATTTCTCAATTCTTCAATTTCTTTTTTTTAGGAAAAACTACCCAAAATTTGACAAAAACGACTCGAAGACCATCATTTCTTGATTTAAACTTTATGAAAATTTAAACATAGATAGACAATGATATGAGAAATAACATTGTCCAATAATAAATGGTGAAATATAGTGCGAAATTATGTATAAAATTTTATAATTTACGTTTCATTGACAAGGAATAATTAATTTTATTTATCAAAATTGATATACTTATTTTTTAAATTAATTTTTTACCAAACCAGTTAAATTTTTACTGTATCATTTACCACTAGATATTATAATAAAATTGTAACCGGATCAACAGTCATCGGATGAAATGATGTGGACCAACAGTCGCCGGATCAAATTTTCAGGACTAAATTACGCAGTTCTATGAAATTCCTCTACTATTGCTATAAAACAAATTTAATATACAGGTGGTGGCATTCATAATCAATTGGTTCCGTACGATTTACTGACCGACAAAGAAAAAAAGAAAGACCGAGAACGTTCGCAAGAATTTTTGAAATATATGCAGTACCAAGGTTATAAATTACACAGGTACGAGCGTTTATAACGTGTGCATTACGTGTTTGTATTATTTTCAAAAGTCGTTTAATATTTGTAGACAACACATAATAATATAACACTTTTTTGTTGTAAGTTTCAGATAATCTCATAGGCGGAAATAGGGGGGAAGAGCTTGGGGAGTAAATTCCCCAAAAATCTCTCAAAGACTCTCAGATTTTTTATTTATAAATTCTATAAGATTAATACCATCAGAGGAGGCTAAATCAAACAAATCAATATTTTAGCCCCTCAAAAAAAAAAAAAAACAATTTTAGATTCTGAATGGATCGAAAAACTAGTGCTTTTACAATGATGGTTATTTTTTATTTTTTATTCTGATCAAAGCGAAAAAACTAGTGTTTTTACAATGATGTTTATTCTTTTTTTTTTTCACTGAAACTTTTTGAAACCAGATTTGTTTCTAAATGGTACTTTAAAGTAAGAAAATTTTCGAATTCCTTTTTTTATTTAGGTAAAACACCAAAAATTTGACAGAAAAGACTCGGAAACCATCTTTTTTTCAACCAATTTTTATGATAATTTAAACATAGATGGACGATATTATGAGAAAAATTTTGGCTCAGGAAAATTATTTTGAAATTGTAACACTTTTTCTTCTCATCAAATTTTTTTATTTTTAGTAAAATTATCTTTTAATATTTAAGTTAAATTATCTTGAATATACTGAAGCTTCACTCAGAATTATTGTTATTGAAGGAATGATTTATCGTTTCTTTTAAAATTCAATACACCTACAAGATTAAACCACTTGAGAAGCAAAGTATATCCTTTTTTTATTTTAATTCCACTTATATTAATTCTCTAATACTCTAAATACTCTATATTTTTCTGCATATAAATCTAATTGAAGTTCAAATTATTTCTTGTGTATTTTAGTGTAAAATATGATGCTAAAATATTATTGGCCCTATTAATATAGTAAAAAAATAATTTTTTTGTAACTGATGTTTCAAAAGTAATCCCATTTTTTTTTTTTTTTTTATGCTAAAAATTAAATTTTTCTTAGAAATTAATATTAACTATATGCGTGTGTTTTATTATCATTTTTTATCTTTTTGAAAACTAAATACGTTTGATTTTCATGTATAGACCGAATCGTAATGGCGGACCCACAGAAGCTGAACAATTGGCTGCTGCATCAACAGGAGAACTGAGATTTTCGTATAGTCTACTTGAGAAATTAATTCATTATATTGACAGAGCGTCAATCAATATGAAACTTTTAAAACCTTCGGGTACATTCAGTAGACGCTCTAGTTTTAAAATTTGTACCAGAGACATCAAATTTTTCTCCAAGGTACATCACTTTAGAATAATATTAAAACTACATAAATAGTATAACATAATATCGATTTAAGGTTGTGTTGCCGTTGGTAGAGAAATACTTTAGTACGCATAGAAATTACTTCATCACAATCGCCACCGCTTCGAGTGTCTTAGGTGCGGCTTCGTTGAAGGAAAAAGAAATGGTCGCTAGGTAAAGAAAGCAAAGTTTACTGTTCATATCATTACACATCGATTATTTCGTTGTTTCGGATTTCAGTTTGTTCTGTAAATTGGCAAATCTGTTGCGGTCCAAACTAATGGCGTTCGGAGCTGACGTTCGTATAACTGTCCGGTGTCTACAAGTACTCGTGAAGGCAATCGATGCAAAGTAAATCCGAAGAAAACCCGTTGAAGACAAATAATCAGGGTTGGCACGAAAAAGCCCAGCCCAAAAAAAACCGGGTGGCTTTCTGGGTTAAACCCATTCAAATTTTTAAAAACCCATTGAAAACATCCGGGCTGCTTTACCGTGTTAAGCCCACTAATTATTTTTAAAAAAAAAACCCATTGAAAAAACCCGGCTCTATCATGGGTAGATTCCACTTTTAATTTTTTTATTTTTTTTTTGGTATGAGATGTGTTTTGGATACATCTTTTTTTTTAAGTATTTAGACATTCAAAAGAAAAAAATTCAATAAAAAATTTTTAAATTAAAGAAAAAAAAAATAAATAAAAATTTAACAATAACAAGAATTCAAAATTATAAAGACATTAAAGGATTAAGCTAAATCAAATGCACGGTTGTACATCAGAAGTTCTTTATTCTATTATTGAAAAGATGAAAAATAGTTTAGTAAAAATACGAAAAAAAAAATTCAGATAGGTTAATTTAGAAAAAACCCAATAAAACCGCCCACTTAAACAACTACACATTAAACCCAACGGGTTTTTGTGTTTTTTTGGGATTTTATTGGAAAAAACCCCGAAAAGCCTTACTGGGTTGGGTTTTTTCAATAAAGCCCGGGTTTTTGCCAACCCTGCAAATAATACGTGCTTTAACACTATAAATATTTATATTCATATAGGTCTCTTGTCAAAAATTGTCCAGAGTTTATAAGAACTTCGATGCTTACATTTTTCCACAACATAGCCGACGATCTGGAACACACAATTCAAAATTTGCAAGACGTATAAATTAGATTTCCCATACCTATTTAATCCGAATTATTATTTTTAATATTGTTAATCGTAATTGCGCGAATATTGTTCTAGTGTCGTTACTGTTATTTACGAGGAACTCATTTGAAAACATCGACTTCATTATTTTACGTCAACGACGTAATTTTACCGGTTTTGTCGTCACTTTTCGATCATTTAGCTGCGTGTGAATACGGAAATGATTTGTTGCGTGAGTTGCAAATACAATATTAATAATTAATCACGTCTTTTTTTTTCTGTCTATTGAATCAAATTCTTAATTACAACGGTTTATCACGTTTTAAATTTTTATTTTCAAACAGTTGACGAAATTCAAGTGGCAGCTTATAAAATGTTGAGCAGTCTGTATACCCTCGGCACGGACACGTCTTTGACTCACGATCGGTAAATTAAAATCGTTTATCAGAAAACCGGTGTAATTATTTCTCACCAATACTTGATTTAAATTCAGAAAATATCTAAAAGTGCAGTTGGAAAGACATCGTCCGGCGTTCGGTAGCTGTTTGGGTGCGTTCAGCTCGACGTTCCCGGTGGCTTTTCTCGAACCGCATCTGAACAAGCACAACCAGTATTCACTACTCAATCGAATCGCCGATCATTCCTTGGAAGCTCAAGGTCATTATCATAATCTTCGGATAAAACTACTAAAACTGCGTACGAATGATCTAATGAGTGTTCGTCGGTATTTTTAGATATAATGTCGAGAATGGAAGGCACTATGCCTACTCTGGAAGCCGTACTGACCGAAGTCGATCAGTTTGTTGAATCGGAAAAAACTTATGCGGACGCACCGCATATCATTGATGTAATTTTGCCGTTATTGTGCTCATACTTACCGTATTGGTGGGCACAAGGTCCAGACAACGTTGCTCTGACAACAGGGTAAGTATTTACTTAATAATACTTACGATTCTTATTTCTTTATCAAAAACCTACGTAATTAATTATTAAATGAAAATGAAAAAAAATCCGTGTATATGATTACTTTTCTTGTAAGTGGAAAGAATGTAAAATTACTTACATAATCTATTTTCATCATATTTGTATATGTTGTACTCGGAGTATTTTACATTAAATTCGTCATACTTTGTTTTGAATTTTTTTTTCTCCAATATTTTATTCTCGTTTAATTTAAAAATGCCATAAAAATTAAATTAACGTATAGATTCCGTAAAACTGCTATTTGTATTGATTTTTTCAACAATAAACTAACAAATTCCATCTCTTTCATGTAAAATATAAACGCAACGCCAAAATGTGAAAACTGCTAAAGTTAATACAATTCTTTGAATTGTAATTATTTTATTTTATTAACTGAGCTTCTTTTAAAACTTTTTAATATATTTGTTTATAGTTAAAGCGTAGATTTGTGTACATTTGTATATTTATTCTGGTTGATTGTATGATAATACGCTAAGTAAGCACAAAATTTATTTCATTGCATAACGATTTAAACTTCGAAACTTTTTTACTATTATAAACTCTTTACAGTTATTACTGTTATAAAATAATATATATTATATTTTTTAAGTTTCCATTATATCGAAATAAATTAATAGCCTACTTATAATGTGTATAAACGGATTGCCTTGGATTAATAATTTGCAAAATAATATACGAATGATATCATAATATTGATTGAAAACACAAAAAAATCTTTTCGAAAATGTAACGGACAGAAGTGTAGATTTATTTATGAAAAATGTAAAAAAATATAATCAGAAAACGTTACTCAAATGTTCCTACGGAAAACGTTTCTCATTAAAATACAAAAAATTTTGAATGATGAAATCTAACCAAACCTAACACAACCAAATATGACATTTTTGAAATACGCACCTATGTTACTACTGTAGGTGTGACATGGACATTTTCAGGACAAAAAAATTGTTTTGAAAAATACATTATGTTTTATTGATTTTTGACTGAATATTTTTTTCATGCATTATGATTGGTTTTTAAGGCATATAAATCAGCGCTGTATGTACTCATTATTTAATATCATAAAAATATTTCAGAAATCACGTGACAATGGTGACTAGTGAACACATGAACTGTTTGTTGAAAAACGTATTGAAATTAATTAAGAAAAACATAGGAAACGATAACGCACCATGGATGACACAAATTGCCGGTAAGTAATATTGTTGTATTTGCAAAATTACGTTTTGTGTGAATACTGACGCGCGTTTTTCACAATACGAACTCTCATAACGTTTTCAACTCGATTACAGCTTACACGCAGCAAATTATTATAAACTCCTCGGAAGAATTGTTAAAAGATCCATTCTTACCTCTTGCCGAACGAATCAAGAAACGTACCGAGACGTTGTACCACAAAGAGGAATCGCTGAGAGGATTTATCAAATCGTCTACCGACGATACGTCCCAAGTATTTAAACAATAATAATTGTTCTCTTAGATGGATTATCGATTGTGGTCTTGTAATGTTTTCTAATTGTTTTATCCGTAGATTGAAGCTCAAATACAAGAAGACTGGCAACTGGTGGTCAGGGACATATACGCGTTTTACCCGCTCCTCATAAAATACGTCGACCTTCAGCGCAACCACTGGCTGCGCAATAACATTTCAAACGCCGAAGATCTGTACAATCACGTATCGGAAATATTCAACATTTGGTCGAAGTCACAGTACTTCTTACGGGAAGAACAAAACTTCATATCCGCGAACGAGATCGACAACATGATTCTCATTATGCCGACGGCTACACGAAGGTCGGCCGTTATATCGGACACGTCGGTGGGAGGTTCGACGGGAAAGGTGAGTAATAATTGAAAATTGCATCTTTTAGAAAAAAAAAAATTATTGTTTTCTATTATACTAAATAAACGAATTGTTTTCTATTTATTGTTTGTAGAAAAAGAAAAAACACCGAGATAAAAAGCGTGACAAAGAAAAAGAGATTCAAGCCTCGTTGATGGTGGCGTGTCTGAAACGACTGCTACCCGTTGGTTTGAATTTGTTTGCGGGGAGAGAACAAGAATTGGTCCAACACTGCAAGGACAGATTCTTGAAAGTAACGATTTGGCCATATTAGATAGTAAGTTCACTCGTGGTATTTATCACGTTCATCCAATAATGATTTTAGAAAATGCCGGACTACGACGTAATCCAATTCGTCAAAATACAATTGACCCTGCCCGACAAACTAGACCCGGCTGATGAAATGTCATGGCAACACTATTTGTACTCGAAGCTTGGCAGCAAGAAAGGGACCACTGAAACTATTAAACCACAACAAGTCGACGAGGTCGCAGATAGAATTTTCGCTATGGCCAAAGTTCTTTATGGATTGCACATGGTAAACAACGAGATCACTGTTATTAAAAATTGAAAACAATGAATTACCTACCTACTATACTATTGAACATGAATATTGAATACATTATATTGCATAGACGTGCGCAGATTTAATCCATGTAATCGAATGATTATGATGTTTTAAATTAAATTGAGCCTCTAAAATGTATTGGCACCACAAAACTAAAAATTGAACCCGTGATAAAATATAAAAATAAACTTAATTCGTAATAATATTTTCATTAAACTTTGTTAAAATTTTTTTATTTATTGGTTATAAATTTTATCAAACACATGTATTATTCTTATGACATTGTTGTAATGATGGATTTTTCAGAAAATATTAAATACACGTTCCTTACGTTATTTTTACGAAAAAAAAAATATTAAAATTCACAAAGACTACCCAGAATTGTAAATAATTATTAATGATTTTTTAATAATATATCATTTTGCCTATGGTTTTATTTTTACCAAGATAAGAATTTTAATAAATTAAAAATATGCATTAATCTTACTAACACTAAGATGAATCGTCCTGACACTGGTAAGTCAAAATTACAACCCATTATCATATTCTTGCAAACATTTGAAACCATTTATAACCACGTTTTTGGATTTGATACCTAATGGCTAATCACATAAATGTGAAAAATGTAATTTACTATTGAATGCATGTTAAGATAACTTAGGACATAAATATATGCATTTGTGATTTGTGTTACGCTGAAATTTAAGTAACCTCTTCAGTTTCCTTTACGTTCGTTTTACATATTACCTACTATATGAAATGCTGACAACGTTAATTTTTCAATTTGATATTATCTTGACAAAAATCCAATATATTTTTTTATTTCATACAAATTAAAATTGGTCTAAAGTTGAAATTTTGACTTATAAGAGCCAGAATGACTCGTTTCACGATGAATAATGTGTGACTATTAATTTCGAAAAGACAAATAATCAGATAGAAACGTGGTTTCATTATTTGTCTATTTCGATTTATTTATATCATTAAAATATTTGATTGAATTAAAATTTGACCACTCAAAACTCGAAACGATATGATAGTATCCCACTAAAGTAAAATAAATTATGCGAATTTCGTAACGTGCCCTAATCATATTTTCATATACCAAAGACCTTATTATTACAAAATATCATAATATATAATGAGAAAAAATTTTCTAGTTAGGTTAAATTAGGAATTAACACATTTGGTCACCGGTATTCCTACATCACTATAAGGTATTGACAAAAAAAAAAAAAAATACAAAATACAAAACAAAACAAAAAAAAGTATGTATATATTTTACACCTTGAGGTTTTCTTCACACCTCGGGTGGTATACTCTTGGAAGGTGTAGAATTAAAAAAAAAATATAAATTATTTCTTCAATAAAACGATTCTGAGTGGAGCTTTCACTAATTAATACAAAATAATAATTATCAGTTTTGAAGCACTGAACTTATACGTTGAACTGAAAATAATTTTGTTACATATCTAAATCATTAACGAAAAATGAAAATTGATTTTTCACATATTTCCTAACACCTAATGAATATTCTATAAATAATTACAAATCACAATAAACGTTATAAATATATATATATATAAACGTCATAATCTAATAAATTAAAGTAGCTCCAATTATGGTACTAATGTTTATTGCATCACCTCTGGTCAGTCACGGTTGAAAAAGTGTGAAAAATGATTTCTTATCGGGCAAAGTTTGAACCTAGTACCATCGTACTAAGGAAACATGGCTTAGCCAATAGACTAGACTATAAATACAGCGATGAATACCGTTGAAATAATAGGTATTTAATATAAAAACTGAAAATATAAAATTTTCTAAATCGAATAGTTAGAAAACTTATTGACATATGCTGTTAGGTAATTATTCTTAGAACATTTCCATTTTCTCGTATTCGTACATTTTATAAAATATGTTAAAGAATTAAAAAAATTGAATGAAAATTTGGAATTGTATAATGTATATTATAATTTACTGCACAACGTTAATTAATCGTTAGAGTCTTACACACACTCTATGGCTTGCATAAACATGTATTTCCAAAAAAGTTAACTTTGATAAATATCGATGGTCCCGAGTTCAAGTATGTAAATATTTTTGATTCTATTCTTATTCCATATAATATAATATATTATCATACACAATACATTTAAAATACAACTTAATCAAGCTTAATGAATATACTAGCGCTAAGCTATACATTTTATTATACTGCCATTTTTTTTTCGTACAGATAATAATAAAATACAAATAATCGAAATATTTGCTCTTGAAAATCTATAATGATAAGTAAAAGTATAAAAATTATTAAAATAATATAGACATGAGATTAAAATGCAATTTCTAATAATTTTGTTGAAAATAACCCTGTATTTTATTGGGGCATAATAATTGTTTTAAAGGATAAATGCCATAATATAATATTGTTCACTTACTTTTTTTTTAATGACATAAGTTTTATTATTAATTTTTTAACCAGTTTTATTTTAGACGAATAATAATATTAATTACCTACTGACAAAGTTATTCATAAGATACAATTTAACGTTGTAATATACCAACTTTTAACTTTTCTAGATATTAATAATAATTATATAATGTAATAACATAATAGCTGTTTATAATATGTGTATGTATGAATATATGTATGTATGTATGTATGTATGTATGTATAAATATATATAAATATATATATTTATAAAAGATTAATTAAAATAAAACAGTTTTTCTCGTTTTTTCACATCGTAATATTCTAAATAAAATAAATTGTTTATGTAGACTCCATAAAACACGCATGTCTACTTTGTATTTGTTAAACTTAATTGCAAATTAATTTTTATCATTTATACACTGATGTTTAGGTAGATTTAATGTGAAGTAGCTCAACACATTAACCTAGTTAGTATTTTTTTCTTTTTTTTTTTTTTTTGCTAGATTGATCATCCACAGCTTCAAAGCAAGGCGATTTATCGATCAGTTGTATCGACGCAACGTAAGAGAGCCGTAATTGCTTGTTTCCGACAACTCTCACTCCACGCTTTGACCAGGTCTTTTAGAGGCTTATAATATTATTATTGTTATTATTATTAGAAAAAAAATATTAAAATCGCTCACTGTGTTGTATAGCATAATTGTTTGCAGCTTTTCTAATCGATTATAATTTTTCTGTTTTGAGTTGAAGTAACCGTAAATTTTTATATACTCTGTATCTTAACAAAAAAAAACTAACAAAAACCATTCGCTACTACATAATATTCGATAGTATACAACAAGTCGGGTAATGAAATCGTATTGAAAATGTCCAGTGTTGTTTACATATTATATTTATCATTGCTCATATTAATATTTAATACGATACATTCATAAATGTTTATGTTGAATACGTTAACTATACTTAAATTGTGTCTGTCACGTCTATTCGCCTCTTGTGAAGTCTTGTACTGTATTTTTTTTATTGAAGGTATGCCTTTCTACCTACAGCCTACAAACCTTCTATACCTCCACCTGCAATAATTATTGTGTTGTCAATTATCCTTATGTATCTAATGTGCAAAAACAAACGATCCGGCAGTGCTGTAGCTAGTGGCACTTAAATGTGTCCGTGTACACGTTACGAAAAAATAAAATTACGGTCGAGGCCGTATCCTAACTACAAGGATAAAATCCTGGCTACAGCGCTGCAAAAAGCATTAAGAAACCGTGACGTCATTTTAATTATGTACCTAATTGTGTGTACCTAACATTTTTTTTTATTTTTATTTTGACATTGTATACGATTATGTAGTTATCCCACAATAATAACCAATTGAATCGGCTGGGATGGAGAACGATATTATCGGTTGCCAGAAAAAGAGCCGCTATAGCCTGTCTTAGAATGACTCCATTATACTGCATAAAAAGGTACCTCTAACACTTGCTTTGTTTTTAATTAAACGCCTTCGTCACTATTTTTGTAAATTAATAATTCGCTTCGTTTCGCCAAAATTCTCGTACACGTGTCTATATATTGTTATTGATGTAGATATAAAATAATAATGTGTTTTTAATTTTTGGTTTGGTAAAAATACCTCTGTTGTAAATTATATATAGATATACAGTAGATTAAGTATACAACACACAAATGTCTGTAGAAACAAAAAAAAAAAAAAATACATGTCAATAATAAGTCGTGGAATTTGTCAAAAATATAAAGATATCGAGTTGAGATGTAAAAGGCACAAATATATTCGTTCGCATTTAGTTGTCAACAATCTACTGTATATGATAAATTATATATTGATATATTTTGTACTATTTGGGCTTTATAAATTCATAAAACATTAAATTTTCGTTAATATCGCCATTAACTTGATCTATTATCATTACGTCCAATTCGCTATATAATTTTGATTATTTATAATTTTAGACACCGGGCAGTAAATATATTCGTTCGTTCTTTTTACGAACTATGGCTCCAAGACGAAAATATCGGACAAGAAGTTATGATTGAAGATCTCACGGTTAGTCGTTCACCGTTGATCTGACGAATATAGAAAAATATCGATAACAATGACTATACGGTTTCATCTTTGTGTTACTGTAGCAATCTTTTGAGGAGGCTGAACTCAAAAAACGAGACCAGGAAGAAGAAGAAGGAAAGGCGGATCCGCTAAACCAAATGGTTACCACTTTTTGCCGAGGTGCAATGACCGAGAGAAGCGGTGCTCTGCAAGAAGATCCTCTTTACATGTCTTACGCGGACATTTTAGCTAAGTAAGTACAGAGAAACAGTGCAGCGATATAAACTAAACCAATCATTGAATGACGAATTGACCAACTACTAGACGGCGTGTTTAATTGCGCTAAATGTAAATTTAAGTTGTTGGTCAAATTAAACGTATCTGTGTATAAGATGTTTATAAAAAAAAAAAATCGAATTACGAACAGATTATTTTTAGGTTTGTATTAAGGTTCTAGTTTTTTCTTACGAATTGTTTTAAACTACCTACAGCATTTATTGGTTTGTTAAAATATGATTTTATACAAAAAATAAATTGCAATTTTGATCAAGATCATCATCATATTACTTAATATAGATCTTGTGGTGAAGAGGAAGAAGAAGGTGGCGACGAAGAAGAAAGTTCTAGCGGTAACGGAGACGAAGAAGGCGGTGCTTCCATTCACGTAAAACGTTTACGATTTTATTATACGCTTAATAATACTAATAATCGTTAACGAACATATTAGGAACAAGAAATGGAAAAACAGAAACTTTTGTTCCATCAAGCTCGATTGGCCAATCGGGGTGTCGCAGAAATGGTTTTACTGCACATATCGGCTTGCAAAGGTATACCTAGCGAAATGGTAATGAAAACGCTGCAGTTGGGTATCGCGGTTCTCCGAGGCGGTAATTTAGATATTCAAATGGTAATTGTTGATTATAATTGTATTTTTTCGTAAACACAAACGTGTAACAATACTTGTATTGTATTAAATTTAAAGTTATACTAAAAATGTATGTTATTAAATAACATTAACAAAAAAACTTTCTATCTCAGGGTATGTTAAATCATCTGAAGGAGAAGAAAGACGTTGGTTTCTTCACCTCTGTTGCAGGACTAATGAATTCGTGCAGGTATGCATATCTCAATATAAAAAAATTCGTAAAAACGTCTGAAACCGAATTAGTTAATTTATATTTTTCTTTACTTTAAGCGTACTCGATTTGGACGCTTTCGAAAGGAATACCAAAGCAGAAGGGTTGGGAGTCGGATCGGAAGGCGCCGCTGGTGAGAAAAATATGCACGACGCTGAATTCACTTGCACTCTATTCAGATTCATTCAATTAACGTGCGAGGGTCACAATTTAGGTATGAAATCGTGAATTTCGTTGGATTTATACGTGGTAAATATTTTCGATATTTTTTTCAGAATGGCAAAATTATTTAAGAACACAAGCTGGAAACACGACGACCGTAAATGTCGTCATTTGTACCGTAGATTATTTACTCAGACTCCAGGTAAACGAGCGCGATGATTATATTTTAATTTTATAATATCATGGTAAATGTTTTCAGGAATCTATAATGGACTTCTATTGGCATTACTCGAGTAAAGAGCTAATCGATCCGGCAGGCAAAGCGAATTTCTTCAAAGCAATCGGTGTCGCCAGTCAAGTTTTCAACACACTATCCGAAGTCATTCAAGGTCCGTGTACTCAAAATCAACAGGCCTTGGCTCATTCTAGGCTGTGGGATGCTGTTGGTGGATTTTTGTTTCTATTTTCGCACATGCAAGACAAGCTATCGAAGCATTCGAGTCAAGTGGATCTGCTGAAAGAACTTTTAAATCTGCAAAAAGACATGATCACGATGATGCTGTCCATGTTAGAAGGTGATAATATTATTGCCAAAACAGTATTAAATTATACGTGTACTAGACAATGGCATAGATTCGATTTTCTTTTTAGTGGGCATTTTAAAAATATTCAAAATTAATGGAAGTTTTAAATATTTATAAATATACATTAAAATATTTATTTTATTACAGCTGTAAATCAGTCCGTTTAATAGCATGTTTCAAACATTTTTTTTCACGTAATATTATGTGTTAGTGATTTCCGCAATAATTATCAATAAATAATAAAATAATTTTGAACAGTACAAATAATCAAATACCTTAAAATAGGCATAAACACTTGTTATTTACTTCCTTTTAGAATAAAACGAATTTACAGTTTACTCTGCTATTTTTTCATATATTTCAAACAAATAAGCAAATAAGTCTAGCGTTCAGTTCATAAATAATACTAATAATTTATAAAATTATAATAGTCTATAAAATAAACGTAAACTTATTAATTTAATTTGTACACAGGAAATGTTGTTAATGGAACAATTGGTAAACAGATGGTTGACACTCTTGTGGAATCAGCGTCTAATGTCGAAGTAAGTATTTGATTTTTTTCACATATTAAAATTCAAAATCAATCATAGCCTAATTTTATTTTTTTGACTTTAGTTGATATTGAAGTACTTTGACATGTTCCTGAAACTGAAGGATTTAACGAGTTCGACCAATTTTACGGTACAAACATGGTTGTATTTAAATATTTAATAAATTAATAAAATATAAAAATATTTTTCGTCGAAATATTTTCTTTTATATTATATAATATATTTTATATAACTGTTATTGTTCATATATAATATATATATTTATAAAAATGTTTCTCAAACTGAAATAATTTTAGTAAACATTTTACAAAAACTTTTCTATAGTTTGATATGCGATTTTTCCTTTAGGAAATCGACCCTAACAATGATGGTTGGGTACATCCAAAAGATTTCAAAGAAAAAATGGAGCAGCAAAAAAGTTACACTGCGTAAGTCTTATCTCTATATCTATCTATACAGTAGTACTCTAAATTTTGCAGTCGTTTCACTGTGTATATTTTCCAGTGAGGAAATCGAATTCATGTTGCAATGCTGTGAGTCTAATCACGACGGGAAAATCGATTACATTGGTTTCACAGATCAATTCCACGAGCCGGCGAAAGAGATCGGATTCAATCTTGCCGTATTGTTGACCAATTTATCGGAACACATGCCAAACGAGCCTAGGTAATGATTCCTAGACATATATTTTGTTTTCGATTTCATGATTTTCTGACAATCTTTGCTGTTTACAGATTAACGAGATTCCTCGAAACAGCAAGTAGTGTTTTGAACTATTTCCAACCGTTCTTGGGAAGGATTGAAATTCTGGGAGGAAGCAAACGCATCGAACGGGTGTACTTCGAAATTAAAGAGTCGAACATCGAACAATGGTTAAAACCTCAGATTCGGGTGCGTTGTGTAATCCTGTTAGGAAGAGAATTTAAAACTATAGTGTCGTATGCGATCTATACACATTGACCCATCTATATGTCTAGACATATTTATTTTTTAACTATACAATATACAAATCTCGTCGTATTTCATTTTATTAAATACCTACAGAATTATCTCTGCTGTCTATACACTACTACAAGCGACATGTTTTTTCTTTTAAAAATATCATATGCATCATAATATTTTGTCGAAAATTTTATGTTGTGGTACAAATGATAAAAAGTTTATCGTAAATAAAACAATATTATTTCAACGACTTCGAATCAAAATAATAATAATACAGTTGTCAAATGTATCGCGTCAGCTGAATTTCGGTAATGCAGTATTAGAATTTATCAAGCTACAAAGCTATGAAAATTGATAGTTGATATTAGGATCAGCGTATAAAAATTAAATGAATATATTTAAAAGCATTATTTAAAAATACGTGTATCATGATGCATCACATACAGGCAATCTTATAAATAATACTTAAAGTATTTTAATCAATGACTCCCTATTCCGGTAGATCGCATACAACGCTACTACCGAAAAATTAGTTAATATCAAATTTCGTTTTTAAGGTATTTAGTCATTATGGGAAAAATTATTTTGTTTTTATTTTTCTACACTCAGGAATCAAAACGAGCCTTCTTCTATTCGATTGTCACTGAAGGTGGTGACAAGGAGAAATTAGAAGCATTTGTTAATTTTTGCGAAGACGCTATTTTTGAAATGCAACATGCCAGTGGTCTCATGGCAGTAGATGACGGTTCCGGAATTGGCGGGGGAAAATCTAGAAAAACTTCTTACACTTATCTTGCTGACGATGAAGAAAACAAGTAAGTTCATTTAAGAATTCACGCCCTACATTATGTTTAAAATCAGGCTAATTGTTCATTCACTGTCGGCAAACGTCAGCTGTGAATATTGATGTTATTTTTATTGTGCGATCTACGTGATTACAAAAGTACAAGTACTTAGTAATAAATTAATTGTGTTTTTTGGTGCTTTCTAGTCACGTACAATTAAATATTAACTATGTTAAAATCACAAAGAATTTAACAGCAGCTTTTACAAAAAAAAATGTTTTGTTTTAAAATTGTATATCGAAACACGATTTAATACTTTTGATAGGCAGTATGATAAATGAAATATAAATTCACCTATGTGCGTGCAGATATTTTCTAGATAAAACACAATGAATAAGAAATATTTATTTGTGCTACTTGTACTAATGTTTGTTTGCACGTTTATACAGGACGGCCAAAGATCCGATTAGAAGAGGTGTTGGTGCGATAAAATATGGATTCCAATTATTGTTCTTCGTCTTGTCACCAACAAACATAAAAAACAAAATTAACGAAATGCAGCAAATGACTACCATAGAATTAATTAAATCGTTCTTCAAACTATGGTTCTATCTTATGTTCTACACCGGGTACAGTGGATTTTACGTGATGAGGTTTGTTATTTATTCCTAAATACTCGGGAAATGGGCGATAAAAATTAATTTGAAATTTACATCGAATTTTTGATCCGGCATGATTTGAAATCCAAACATTTCATTGTAAAGTTAACCGAAAATTGATATCACCATATAAATACTATCACAGTTAAACTGTTATGGTTACCTTTGAGTAGAAACATAAGTTTCCAAGTAGGTGATTATTTTTCTTAGGGTAAAAACATTACGTTACGGTAGACAGTTGCAAAAGTTAATGTATTAGTCGAACAATCACATAAAATTTTATTACCATATTTTACTACTCCTGAAAAATACCGATTGCTTGTTGTAAGTTCTGCTAAATTATTTTATCAATCATAAAAACAAAAAATACTGATTACCAAATTGTAGAATAAATTACAGTTGTTCAATTTGTGTTATAAAAAGTATAAAATCGATCTTCTAACATAATATTCAATATTCATTTATCTATGGTTATATTTTCATGAAGTTTGGATTAAAAAAAGATAGTTTTAGAGTTTTTTTTGTCAAATTTTGTTTTGGTTTTCGCAAATTTTAAGAAAACAATTGGGAATTGATAAAAAAAATAATATAATAATATAAATTACTGTAAAAACACTAACTTCTTCACTTCGTTCAGAATTTAAAATAAAAGTTACCTATAAGAATTAATAATAGAACACAAGTTATTGCATTTGTCAAATCGTACTAGAACACCTAGTACATCAGAAGCCATAAGCGTATATCAATATACCTGTATACCAAAGGCCATAAGCTATAATTAACTCTTTCATAAAACACGATGTAAATAGGTAGAGTATATTTTCAATATACAAACAAGTTTTAAATTTGTATTATTATGTAAGGCAGGTGCGGATCTAGAAATTATAAATAGGGGGTGCTCAATTAATAAAACTGAATAATATTAGCACCTAACTACTAATTACACCATAATAAGTTATCCACTTCATTTGTTTAATTTACTAAAATGATCTACTCAGTTTATTTTACGTTTTACATCCCGAGTGGGGTAAAAAAACTTGTGTTTTTAAAAATATGTTTATTTTATTTTTTCATATAGAAATTCTTGTCCATAAGTTTCGACCAGCAACTTTATGAATCAGAATTTTTTCAAATCATCAATAGTTTGTTCAACATTTTGCAAAAACTATTCAAATGTTGACAAAAATGCATTTAAAGTTTAAAATGATTTATCGTTTCTTTAAAATTTAATACACCTATAAATCCCATTTAATGATCGAACAAAACCCATGGTGAGAATTATATACAGCTTTTTTATAATAAATTTATCTACCTACACTTAATTGCATTTCAATTTCACCCAAGTGTGGCAAGCGATTGTGTTAAAAAATATCATATTTTTTAATCAGTTTTTTATAATTTTATATAATTTTGTGTAGTGTGGTTACTGTGTCAGGGAGTGCCCGAGCACCCATAGTCCTCCTCTGAATCCGCGCCTGAAGTAAGGCATGGTTAAAAGATAAAAATATATTATTAAAATGTAGTTATTATTCATTTAAACATTAGAATGACATTTGACATTTAGTATTGCACAAACACGTGCAAATTTTTGCACAATTTCAAATAAATGCTCCGTTTTGTTGTACCAAACACTTCACTTCACGATACGACCAAATCAATAACTGAACATTAATTTTATACTTTTACTAAAATCGGCTAAAACTAGTAACTAAAACCAAAATTATAGAAAATTTTTTAGATTTTAATGACCAATGATCACAACCGATAATCTTTAAAAACCGTTCTTATAAGACCAAAAATCGTAACTACTTTAATCGTTACCGGTTCTAAGACCTGATATTAGCCATTTTTAATGTTAAAATATATTATGACGTAATATTCACGTTATTCTGCATTCAGGTACATATCTCGTATTCTCATGCACCTAATGAGCGGCACGCAATCCGAAGAAACAGCAGTCGAGGTCGTCGAAGAGAAGAGCGGATCGTTTAGAATGCTGCCCGCGTTGCCGTCTTCGGGAATGGACGAACAGTCGTTGACTTCGACCGACAATAATCAGTATGTAGTCTAGTAGGAGCTTCTTTTTTCTCTCTCTCTCTCTCTCTCTCATACGATAAATTGTTTGATCGATTAGGCGAAAGAACTCGGGTTTGCCCGACTCGAAGAATTTAAAATCGTCCTCGGAGCGCGGCGGTGACGCTAAAGACGAAGCGTCGGCTGAGAACAATGAAAAAGAAGACGGCGCTACTAAGACGGAAGATGGTGCGGACCAACAAGCGTCATTTGTCGATCTGCTGGTGTGAGTTCATAGTAAATTATAAATATTACCGTATTCAACCTGTTGTTTGAATTTCACTAATACGCTTGTTGAAATTAATATGTATAAATACGTAACCGTATATTGTATAGGATTCAGAAATGAGATATAAGAATATAAACGGTAGGGAGACACTATTCCCAATTTGTTTTTCACATTTTTTTTATTTCCCAAAAGTTCTCTTTCTCAATACCATTTTTCCTAAAAGTTATTTTTAACAATACCAAATCTTTCAATATATCTTATCAAATATAAGAAATTATTTATTGTTAAATAAAATAATTAAAATTTTTAATTATGACCAATGACTGTAAGGTATGGAGTAATATAATTGCTATTAATAAACTCGTCATATAAATAATTTAATGAATAATATAAAAAAAAAAAAATAGTTAAAATTTTAAATTATGACCAATTTTTTTTTTTTTTTTAAGTATTAAATTTGTAAATATGTATGTATATTGGAAGAACGTTTTTATGGTAAATATTGAAATTGGAGAAATTAAATTGGGAAAAATGGATTGGGAAAAACGGTTTGGGGAAACTGTACTACATTCAATATAAACAGGTACCGAGACATTTGTAAAATAATTTATAATTATTATTCATTCTCCATTGTAACACGAAGTTTTGTGGGTTCTTGTAATTTTTATTCACAAAAAAAAAAAATAGCTGAAGTACGTTAGTGAAACAAAATGACCTCATAATTGTTGTAATTAATGAATTATTAACATAATATTTAAAACGAAAAATTCATTATTTCATGTTTGAAATAAAAAACTTTTCATTTATAGCTAGTCGTAACTTAGTGCAAGCCTACAATTTTACTACCTACGTTTTTAACAAATTAATCTTCATCGAAATTAAAAAACGAAAACAACATAATATAGGAAGAGAAAATTATACAATTACATAAGTATTAAAAAAAAAAAAATCTCATACTATTATATTATATAAAATATTGTATCATAATATAATCATAATATATTATATACTTTCTAACATAATTCAGTAGGTACTATTCAAATCGACGAATATAATATGTTAAATCGTTTTCTGATTTATAAAAATCATAATTTAATAATGTTCATTTTTATTTTTTATTTTAGAGGTGAATCGGCAAGAAAAGATTCGATTGCCGGCCCTGAAGTTCTGGCTCAACAACAAGCTGTAATGGCAGCCGTAGAAGCAGAGATCAAACAAAAGAACTCTGTTGAAAATACTAGTGCATTCTCGACGGTAAATATTATAGCATACTGCTCACCCTAATGAAAACAAATTATTTAACAACCGAATACACATCCCTTTTTTCTATTTAATATTACGATGGTAGAAAAATTAACCAATATTTATTGTTCGTATTTATCGTAATTCATTGGGTATATTATGGTTCAAATTTATTTTTATATCAGTGTTTAAGCATTTTTTTTTTTTTATTCCAACGTTATCGTTAAGTATTAATGGCATCATGTACCATAAACATAATTTTCAAACACAAAAAAATACATAGATTTTACCAAATGGCTTATAAATATTACTTGTATAATTTATATATATATATATATATATTATATTAAATTATATCATTTTCCATCGATATTTTTTCCTATTTTTCAGCTCGACATCAACGCATACACTCATCGCGTGTTGAGTTTTTTGGCAAGAAACTTTTACAATTTGAAATATGTCGCGTTAGTGTTGGCGTTCTGCATTAATTTCATACTGCTATTTTACAAGGTATAAAATACTGTGCTTAATATAATTCTAGTGTTATATCGTTTATATCAGAGGTTCCCAAACTTTTTATGGTTTGACCCATTTTGGGCATTTTTTCAATTTCGATGACCCAAAACAATAATCCAATATCCTTTTTTTGCTTTTTTCCTTGTATAGAGTGACAAAAATGAAAAAAACACTGAATAAAAAAAGCATTCATTTGTATTCAAATTTTTAACGAATAATTTTGATAACTGTAAACAACTCTAATTATTTTTACAAAAATGTGAAATTAATATTTAAAATTATTTAATCATATGAATACGTATAAATTAACATAACAAAAAAAAAATCTTTTTTAAATTTCTATATTTACATTTCCATACAATTTTAATTGCATTTTTGTCAAATTTAGACAAGCTTTTCTTAAATTTTGCAAAAGTATTGAGAATTTAGAATCATTTGACTACCCTAAAATGCCATCTATAGATGCAAAGTCTGATTAAAAAAGTTACTGGTCGAAACTTTTGGAAAATATTTCTATACGAAAAAGTGTTCAATGAAAAAAAATAAACACCGTTGGAAAAAAACTTGCTCCTTCACTCCACTCAAAATCTATCATTTACAATGCGACCCACTAAAAATTTAATAACGACCCACTTTTGGGTCGCGACCCATAGTTTGGGAATCACTGGTTTATATAATATAGTACATTATATAAAATTGTAAGAGGTCTTCGACCGCGCTAACCGAGAAAACTACTGAACCGATTTAACTGAAATTTTTTTCTGTTAAACCTGACGTCTGCTGAAAGTTTTAGTACCACTTTTGTTAATAAAAAATATGTATAAAGTTGTTTAAAAATTAAAAAAACAAAGCTGTACGTGTAAATTGTATACCTATATGCGGCGCGGCAATCTGTGGGTTTGTTGAATTTGTTAACCATGTTAACAATAGTAGTCTTACCTCTTTATAAATAAAAAAATGAAAAGTTTATTTGTTTGTACGGACTAATTTTTGAAACGGCTAGATAAATTTTAACGAGATCTAGACGGGTCATTTAAGTATTTTGATAAGCATAACAGACACAATAATTAAATTAATAATATTTAAGAGTTTATTTTGTGTGCACGAGATAATCCTCAGACGACTAAACTGAATTTGACGGAATTTAACTATGATAACACGATCATCTAAATAAATACTTTTAAAGAGTTTATTCTGTTTATATGGGCAGAACTGATTTAAATTTTTTCGGGCGACGAAGTGAACAGGTATAGCTATTGCGTTTACGATTATCAAAGTTCAAGGTCAAACATTTAGGTACATTGGTGTAGATCTTCGTCCAGAGTGTTTTTCACATGGACAATTATATACGGGATTTTCTCGAACTGGAAATCCGAATCATCTAAATCATCTAATAATTTTGATTTCAACAGGAGATAGTACAAAATACGTTGTATAGGTACTTAGAAATTTTATAAAATTTTTTATTAACACAGATTAATTATTAGCATTTCTTTTGTATCTGTATTCATTTTTAATAAGAATATATTTATCATTAAATAATACCACTGGGAACATTTCAATACGTTTTCATTAATCGTTTCCTATATTTACTTTCCGAACACATAAAACGATAAAATTTGAATAAAAAATTCTAAATATCATCGTCCGAAAAAAAAAATAAACAATCAATCGCAGGCGAAATTTATAATATATTATTCCAATTTTTTTATAACTTAATAATATATCTGCTAAATGCGTTTTAAAATTGAGAGTAGTACCAATAAACAAACGAAAAAATTGATTTATGGTTTTATCAATGTATGTTTTGAAATTGAATGTACTGACTACTGAGCATTACGAAATTTGGTAAATAGAGGGCCTCCTCTGTTGCATTTACTCTTTTAATACATTTTCCGGAACATCACTAAATGTATTATACTTAATGTATGTGATAAATTTGGGGGGTATTACCTCTATGACGATGGGTACATTTTTGGGAGTGCTCTTGATTAAATATTTGGTCAAGTCCCTCTTCTACTGTTTTACCAAGTCAAGCACTGGCCAACTTTTGCCGTACCAAGTGTGCAAATCAAACAATACACAAAACGTTCATTCGCCTATTTTATTTTATTTTAAATAATTGAAAACGTGTCGTGTAGGTGACTACCCTGAGCGAAGATTTGTCTGACGACGGCGATGCCAACGAATTCGCTTTGGGTTCGGCCGGTATCAGCAACGATGACTTGGACGATGCTAACAGTACCGAAGTGGCTGACGACGACGGGGCATTGGAACTCGTTCACGTGAACCAAGACTTCTTTTACATGGAACATGTGATGCGACTTGCGGCTGCGCTCCACTCTCTTGCGTCGCTAGCAATGTTGATAGCGTATTACCATCTGAAAGTGCCATTGGCCATTTTCAAACGAGAGAAGGAGATCGCCAGGAGACTGGAATTCGACGGTCTGTACATTGTAGAGCAGCCCGAAGATGACGACATCAAGTCACACTGGGATAAGTTGGTGATATCTGCAAAGTGAGTGTACTTATAGAGAAAAAAATCTGGATGTATTACACATCATGGGTATTCTTCACTCTTTGAGTTGAATACTCTTGGTGGGTGTGCTAAATTTTAAAGAAACAATAAACCATTTCTTCAACAGCACAATTCGAAATGCAGCTTCGGTTTATTGTACAAGACAATTATTTTGAGTATGTTTAACAATTTAATAATAGAATGATCCATAATGATTTAGTTTTTTATGAAAATAATTAATTATTCTATTTTAATTTTAAAGCCCTTATAATTAATAATTTACTCACCTGATTTTAACAAAAATGTAAATACAAGTATAAATGTACGTTTATATACAATTTTCATTCTTTAATACAAAAAAATATAAAATTTTTTGGAATAGTAACGAAAAAAATCTACAATTTTCAGTATTACCAATTATTTGAGCCATAATTATAAATTTAAACATTAAAAAAAAATATCTTACAGTACAATTTTTAAGAAAGCTGATAAAAACGGATTACAAAACATTGAAGAATATTTCAGTTTAATAAAAATTTTACTGGATGAGGTTTTGACCGAAAAACTATTGTTATTTTACTTGAAAATGACGAGTTTCATTCAAACTCTAACTTTAAATTATCTTTAAAAAAAAAAATTAATCAACTATTTTTGAGAGTTTTTCAATAAGGTCATTAAACATATACAAGGTGTCCCAGTACGATTTGGCAAATTCGATAACTTTTTTTCTATTAATAGTTTTTAACTTTTTTTTAAAAAAATAATTACTACTTCTAATTGTGCTACAGCTATAAAATTAAATTTTGTACTACCGTTTTAGAAAAAATTAAAAATAGCTATTTTGTAATTCTTATTATTAGAAAAAAATTGGTGGTAAAATGTCTTAGATATTTATTTATTATAATTTTTTTAATTTGTTAAAATATGAATTAATTATCTCACAATCATTCAAGATTTAACATTATTTCCACTAAAATTTACATTTGATACGAAGCACCAATATTAGATGTCTATACCGGTGAGCTTAAAAGCTTCTTACTCAAGGTGCGAAGAATACCCATCGTGCGAAGTATGCCCGGCTTTTTTTTAAATCCCTTCTTACTTTATGCATTTTAGTATAGATACCTGAATACAAATCTTTATTAGCTTTATACGTTTAACCAATGCAATGGATTTTTAAATATAACTCGTGTTACATTATATTTTTTTACTAACATAATAGGTATAATTATAAATATTTTACTATAAAAGTACATTTTAATGTGAGTTTTAATGATTATACCATATTTTTTTCAATTGTAAGTTATTCCAATTTATATTTATATTTTTCATTTAGGTAACTAAATTTAGTTGCTGCGTCATTTAATTCAATTTTGTTGGTATCTTTTTCAACCACTATGACCATTAATTAAAAATTAGTAAAAAAAAATAATTAAATAAATAAATAATCGCTTAATTGGATATGAGGATCTTATATGAATTTATAAATTCTCACTCTCTTTAGAGCTAAAAAAAACTTTCATTGGACGCAGTACCAACTGGAATAGTATAATTAAATAGTAAAATAATTAAATATTACTAATAATATTTCGAAATAGATTTGTCTTAAATTTGCATGCCAATAATTTGCATATACAATATCTGTGACTAATAACAATGCATTATATTCTATTATTAAAATTTCTGTGTATTTTCGACAGTGGGGGGAAAAATCTTAGAATTAGGCCTGGATTCCTTATACACTTTGTATTGTTTTTTCACAGATCGTTTCCGGTCAACTATTGGGACAAGTTCACAAAGAAAAAAGTACGCCAAAAGTATAGCGAGACGTACGATTTCGATTCTATAAGCAATCTGTTGGGTATGGAGAAAACGTCGTTTAGCACTCAAGAAAACGAAGAAGGATCTGGCTTGATAAATTTGTAAGTTAAAATTACGATTACGAATTGATATACTAATTTAATATTAAATATACTAATATCATACCAATTAGATTGAAATTAAAATTTAACATGCACGCATAACGGCGCTTTGTGATTTTAGAGAAGAGCAAAAGACGTCACAGATGAAAAATAAAAAACCACTCACACTTATGACAATAAACGTATTTTAATTATATAATTAAAAATGGACTCTATTAAGTTGTGTTCGAATGAGATTCTCTGCCGGAAACATATTCGATACGTTTTGATTTGAGCATTTTAATAAAAATATAATATAAATAAATATACAATAATATTATACAAAAATATAATAGCATTGTAATAGAAAAATTATTTCCATAAAAAAAAGAAAATCACTCAGAACTTAAATTATAACAATAATAAATATCACAGAAAAAGAATACCGAAATTTTCAATAATACTGTATGTTTCATACACGTTTGCAAATGGTCTAATAAAATCAATCGTTTTTTCTTGGATGCACATTACTCCTCTATATTTTTATTTTCGTATATTACATTTTTCATCTGAAAATCCGGTTACTCAGATGTCAAGCTATGCTACTTGTTAGTAGGTGGAATTCTGGTTTGGAAACAATAAAAATTAAAGTTTGATAGAGCTCGTATGTCACAAGGAAGGTACAGATTACATTTCATGGACATTAACTTATGGATCAAAACTCTACACGACTGTTCTTTTTTTTTTTTAACGGTTAATGTTTAATGTACATAATTATTCGGTTTTCGTTTCAGTGTCATTAATATCGATTGGAGGTACCAAGTGTGGAAAGCCGGAGTCACAATAACGGACAACGTACGTTTAAGAACTTGACGAATTTTCAGTGTTGTTACGATCATCGAATAATAATATCGAATGCATTTTTGCGTTACAGGCATTCTTGTACAGTCTGTGGTATTTCACATTTTCGGTTATGGGAAACTTCAATAATTTCTTCTTCGCCGCTCATTTGTTGGACGTAGCCGTCGGTTTTAAAACATTGAGGACTATCTTACAGTCCGTCACTCACAATGGAAAACAGGTAAAACGTTCACACTTATACACACACACACACACACACACACACACACACACACACACACTTGCGCGCATGCCTACGCATTCCTAAATACACAAATACACACACACGTCAAAGGCATACTTGTACCCAGCACCTGAGAGATGTCGTGAAAATATACTATAATCAATTTTAATTCAACTTGAATTCAATAAAATGACGATAAATACGTTAAAGATTAATTGATTTTGATATTTAAGTGCTCATAGAATAAAGCAATTGAAAAAATAGATTTTTTTTTTATAATACGATAGTATTCATACACTGTATAATGTAAAATGTGTAAAATGTAGAAATGCTATAAATATTATGGAATAATGACAACAAAAAATATTTTTCAAAATAACAATTATTTAAGCTACAATTTTAACTATTAATACATATAGAAAATAGTTTATTGAGGTAATCACTATGAAATTTTATACACGGATAAGAAAATATTTTATCAGATTCCATGTTTAAATTTAATTTTTTTTAACAAGATATTTCCAATATTTTTTACATTTTTTACTTGTATAACTATATACTATTTTTTCAAAAAAAAATGTAGATAATGTTTTACATTATTGATTATTGTTGGTGATAAGTGAAAATTACAAATTTTCAACACCAATACACTATTATTTTGGTTTTGCTACTAAATAACTAAAAGGTAGAGTTTCCTTGTGATTTGAAAATTGTTCGTTTGCTTTGCTCAGTGTAAAATAACATAAGAGGTTCAAGAGTGTGATTACTCCGTCTTCCACCCTCCAGAAATACGTCCTTAACCCCCTCACGCACACACAAACATACTCAGAGGCTGGTTTCGCGTAAGATCAAGTATACGAAAAGAATTTACTAATTTCTTTTTTTTTCTGATTTTATTTTCCGATTCGCGCGCGTTGTTTGTAGCTAGTATTGACCGTTATGCTCCTGACAATCATCGTGTACATATACACCGTAATTGCATTTAACTTCTTCAGAAAATTCTACGTTCAAGAAGAAGACGACGAGGTGGACAAGAAATGCCATGACATGTTGACGGTACGTATGAAAGCGTATATGTTATGCTTAACTAAGGGTGGGGAAGGGGAGAGAAAATTGAGCTCCCAGCATATTTAAACGCTCTTTGATAATTATGGATGAAAGCATGTTATTATTTTTAATAACCGAACTTCTTATGAGAAAAAATATATTTACCAACAATAAAACATTATCATTGTAAATAAATTATAAAAGTAACTTAATATTTTTACTAGCTAATAGATCTACATGAAAACGTCTAGGTATAAACAATTTTATATCAGAAGAAGTAAATATAGTCACTTTTATAAGTAAAGGTTACCTATGTGTTTTAAATTTGATTTTTTTTCAGCATTAGCATTTAGCAATAATCTAAATGTAAACAAATGTATACAGATTTATTAGAAATTAAAATATGTATAACTAGGTATGAAAAAAAAAAAAAAAAAATGTTTGGCAATAAGTTAAAACTCTTTAAGGCTAATTGCTTTAACTTTATCTTTAACTTTTTAAAGTAATTACTTTTTTATTACAACTGTGTATATCATATAATATTCTTTATATTACTATTATAATATATTATTTATCAAAATTCTTTAGTTTACTAAATGAAACTGTTCGATTATCAAAATATGAATTTGTAACACATTGATTTTTAAAAGTACTAAAAAGATATCATTCATTAAAAAATTCAAGAAAACATTTAATTTTCAGTTTTTAAATTAACCGTACTTTTACAGCCTTTTCTATTTTAGATTCTAAAACGAAATGAAGAAGCTAGTGTTTTTACAATAATGTTTATTTTTTTATTTTTATTTATTTTTTCTGTTAACACTTTTTTGTATAGTTATATTTGACTAAAAGTTTCGATCAGCAACTTTATGAAACCAGATTTGCCTCTAGTCGGTACCTGAAATTGGTCATTTTTTAAAAATCTCAATTCTTCAATTTCTTTTTGAAAAAGATTACCCAAAATTTGACTAAAAAGATTTGGAAACCATCATTTTTTGATACGAAATTTATGAAAATTTAAACATAGATAGATAATATATAGATAATATAAAAAACATTTTGGCGTAAGAAAATTTTGAAAATGCGAAAAAAAAATTTGGACATTTTTCTAACACTTATTTTCTTATTTACTTTTTTCCCGTTTATTTATTAAATAAAAAAAAAAATAAAGTAAAGCAAAGCAAAGCAAAGTAGTATTTGTAGAGCGACAATTGATAACAAAGTATCGGAAATTTATAATATACGTTATAGTATGGGCGTGAACGCCTTTTTTTAAAAAAAGTTTTTTCTTATTTTAGATTCCAATTGGAATAAAATAGCTAGTAGTCTTACAATAATGAATATTTAATGGCCTCATTTGTTTTATGTTCTTTTTGCCAATTCACTATCATTTCTTAACATAATTACCCGCATTACGACCAATATTTAATATCAAATAGCTATACTAATACTCAAGTTCCCGTGAATGATATTGAGAGGCGCTTCGCTCCGTAACTCCGTTCATTTCGCTCACTTTACAAAACTTCTTTCGCTTGCTTTATGTTCGATTCAAATCGATATAAACCCTCGATTTGCTGTGCAACGTGGGGACATTTTGGTTTAATATTCAGTAATCATCTATAAGCTCATGAATAGCCAAAGACATGGCAAATTACACTTCACCACGTTATGCCGCTGTATAAACTGCAATAACACACGGGCCACAACTAACATCACTTTTTGCCGTACCTTTTTTCGGAACGCAACTTACCGACACCGGTTTTATCGAAGGAATTAGTATTTACCGTTTCTTTAAAATTTAACACAGTCACCAAGTTCCACCCTGGGGCCAAAGAATACCAATGGTGTGAAATATATCCGGCTTTTTTCCGTATAATAATCACCCAATAAGATGTTTATTTATAAAATATAATCTGAATAGAAGAAATTCATACAATGTAATAATATTTATTTCCCTTGGCCAAATTCGAAAAAAAAATAATATATGTAAAAATATCTACATTATAATTACCTGTAAAAATTTGAATTTTATTTTTCTGCAATGACAAGAAATATATTATTACTAGTTACTATCAACCGAAGTTAACCCTTTCATAATTAAAGTTACGGTTTTATTATAATTTTAATTTTACTCTGAAAACAATTTAACCTCTAGCGATGGCACCCCTTTAAGTGACTCAGAATTTGGCGTCTCGGGGCGATTGCCTCCGTCACCCTTCCGCCGTTAAATACACCACTGATTAACCTGCCGAAAATATACGAGGCTCCATCTCTCCCCCTTATCGCCAGTCCTAGTAACGGTTATGATTAATTATAAAATTTTGTTTCTTCCCCGCATGTTTCAGTGCTTCGTGTTCCATTTGTACAAAGGCGTGCGAGCCGGCGGTGGTATCGGAGACGAAATTGGATCGCCGGACGGTGACGACTACGAGGTTTACAGAATAATGTTCGACATCACCTTCTTCTTCTTCGTCATCGTCATTCTTTTGGCCATCATTCAAGGTACGTGAACATTACAACGGTTTTCCCTCTAGCCAACGACTTCAATTAGTTTGCAACATCAATACTTGATTCATACGCTAATTATTGTAGAAAAAATATACGCGAATTGTGCACATACTTATAAAGAATACAAATACCTGTTGCCCAATCAAAGAAAAAGTTACAAGTCTTGAATGTTATGGAGGTATTGTAAATCATAAATTACAGAGGTACTCATAATATATATGATATCAACAATAGTGGCGCTAAAGACTTTTTATTTGGGAGGGAAGCCTGGCAAAATATTTTCCTAAAATTTTATATTACCTATACCTAAATGAAAATATCGTTGCTAAACTTTTAGCTTTTAATTAATACTGTTGAAAATTAATTAATACAAATAATTATAATATCCATCTTCTTTTATTCTGAATTGACTTTAATTTATCTATGATTAATGGAACTTTTAGAAGCTTCTTTTCAATTACTTATGCCTACTATAATATTATTGACGAACAAATAAATATTGCATTCAATGATTGTGATTTCATAACCTTATTAGTGATAATAATAACAGTTTATAAAGTTAGGAATACGTCATAAAAATGATCAACTTTAAATTACATGAGAGAGGAAAGGTAGGACAAAAAGAGTCTTTCCCATCCCCCCCTAGTATAGTGCTGTCCTTAAGTATTTTAATATAATCGTTCGTCGAATATAGTTAGATTTTTGGATAATATAACGCGGAAATCAAAGGAATAACCCTACTTTCTACATCTCTTTCAAATCAAAAATAAATGTAACAAATAAATAATCACATACATCACTATTTAAACAAAAAACAAAGTCACATTTTTAACTACATCGTACAGGTAATATAGTTATTAGGATATTAGAAAGATTGTTCCTAATAATATTATTTCAGAAGAGTACGAGTATTTAAAATACAATATTCAAATTTCATGTAGATTCTACCCATTATAGACTACATTATTTATTTTGTTGAGTTGTTGCGGTAAATCGGTTGTATACTATCATGGGAAGTCATTTTTCAGACGTCTCAGAATTTTTTAAGAACTCTAGAAATTAATGTATTGGAAATAATTATTTAGTGTTTAAGTTCCCTTGTAAGATTTTTCTATCTATAGCGCAGTCACATTGAAACTCCAAACAAATAACCTGAATCAAGGAATGCATTTTTATTTTTAAAAAAATTAAAAAATAATGTGATCTAAATTTTATCTTCTGATATAATCGTATAATTACAGTCACACATCTCTAATTATTTGTGGCGTTTAAGGTTTGATCATCGACGCGTTTGGAGAACTGCGTGACCAACTGGAGAGCGTTAAGGAGGACATGGAATCCAACTGTTTTATTTGCGGCATTGGCAAGGACTATTTCGACAAAGTACCACATGGTTTCGATACCCACGTTCAAGAAGAACACAACCTAGCCAATTACATGTGAGTAAATGGAACATCTACCTTTCATCCTGTAGATAAGAGATTTTAAAACCGTATAATCAATCCTAATAACCGTATAATCATCCTGTAGATAAGAGATTTTAAAACCGTATAATCATAATTTTTTTTCATTTCGTATAATCGTAGCGAAAAGCGATTCCGAGTTTAGAAGGTTGGGATTCTGTAAAGTATACGTTACATATTACCACTAAAAGAACGTCCCAAAACTAACGAACTAATCAAATCCCAGTAAAAAAATTACCATATCAGTCGAGTGATAAGAAATGGTGACCACCTACGTGTCTTCATCCAAAAAAACACAAAACATTTTTACAATAATAACATTTTAAAAATGCTATCATAAAAAAAAGAATTTAAAAATAAAAATTGTGTACTTCGTACCTAGAGTGGGATACTCTTGGCGGGTGTGTTGAATTTTAAAGAAACGATAAATCAATTCTTCAATAGAATGATTCTGACCGAAGCTTCAGTTTATATACAATAATCGTAATTTTCAGTATGTTAAACATTTGTTATTTGATAACAGAATTTGCCATGTGCAATTCGTTATTTATATAAAAAGATACTTAATAAAAAGTATTAGTACCAGGGTTGGACTACCTTATCAAAACGTACCGGGAAATAATTTTTCTACCGGCCCAAACTCAACACTTAAGCCTCAAAAAATCTGAGTAAAGATTAACGATCAAAGGCAGACACTAATATATTTTTCGAGGTGGTAGGAGAATTGAAAAAAAAATCAATAACGCTAAATAGTGTGGAACGAAGAATTTATTGGTTATACAAATCTATATGTATTTTTTTTCAGAAAATCGGAAACGGTTAATAGACATGAAATGGAAAAATATGCCATAACCTGAATTTGTATAAATTGTATTTCAAGTGTTTTTACAATGATGTTTATTTTTTATTTTTTTTTCTGTAACACTTTTTGTATAAAAATACTTGTCCAAAGTATGAACTTTTTGAAACCTGATTTGCCTCTAGGTACTTTAAACAGGTTATATTTGAATTTTTGAATTCTTCAATTTTTTTTTTTCTGAAAAATTATCAAAAATTTGACAAATTAGACTCGAAAACCATAATTTTTTTTATCCAAACTTTATGAAAATTTAAGAATGAATAAACAATAATATGAAAAACATTTTGTAAGATGTTTAATTATTCGTCCATAAGAAATTTTATTTGACCAAAATATTCACATTGAAATTCTCCATCTATATACCGAAGTTTTAAAACGATCGGTTGAACCAATTTTCTTTTCAGTGCGTTAAAGTGAGTAATTATAGGTAAAACTCATGAATTACGTAAAAATTCTAACTTCAAACGTTTATAGATAAAAAAGTTCGCCTACGATTTTCGAAATTTTTCAAGTCGATTAGAAATTTTTTGAATGAGATCATATTAAATTTTCAAGTCTTAATATCAAGAAACAAAAATTTTATTACATAAAAACTAACAAAAACGAGAAATTTCTAATATTTTCAAAATGTAATACTTAACTCAAAATTGATCAAATGTTTTTGAAACTTTTATGAAGTGTTCTCATGATCATTTTTAGTAGTTAAGGAAAGTTTCAAATTTCTAGATACTCTATTTTTGAATATATGTCAAAAAATAATTTTTAATTTTATGAAAATTCTAGTTATTATAACTCTGGTTTTTTTTAATAACATATTTTGCCAATTTTTGTCAATTTTTCGACAGATTTTCCGCGTTTTTGAAAAAAGTATTGATAAATTTGGAAAGTGATCTCTTTAAAGTGTCCTTTGGGTGTGATTATAAATGGAATGTTTGAAATTTTTGGACAAGTATTTTTATATAAAAAAGGGTTTTCAGAAAGAGAAAAAAAAGTAAACATCATTGTAAAATCATAAGCTTCTTTGCTCCACTCAGAATCTAAATTATTGAATTTCATGATTTTAAATTTAAGATTCTTAGTGGTGCGAAGAATCTAACTGTTTTACAATGATGTCTATTATTTTATTTTTATTTAAAAATTTTTAATCCATATCAGTACATTTGGTACATGTTTTCGGTAGATTATTTTGTTTGTATGGCACTTTAGAAAGGAAATTTTCGAAATCTCGACTGTGCTCTTCTGATTTGAGGAAATGCTGCCTAAAATTTAAGCAGAAATGGTGAAATTTTCAAAAATTCTTTAATACATTTGGGATTAATAAAGAATTTTGGAATGTTCTCTTTTTTAAATTCTGATCAAAGTGAAGAAGCTAATGATTTTATAATGATGTACATTTTTTTCTTTTATTTATTTTTTTCTCTTTCTGTGAACACTTTCTCATTCAGAAATACTTGTCCAAAAGTTTTGATCAGTATATCTGATACTATGTATCAATCATAGTATCATACCCAGATGGTACTTTAAAGAGGTCATTTTTAAAATTTTTCAATGCTTTTTTCAAAAACGTTGAAAATGTGTAGAATAATTGCCAAAAAACGGCAAAATAATATGCTATTACCGGAATTTTCATAAAGTTGAAAATTGTTTTTTAACATAACTTCAAAAATAATGTAGCTAGAAACTCGAAACTTTCACTAACTACTAAAAATAGTCACAAAAACATTTCGTAAAAATTTCAGAAAGATTTGATCAATTTTGAGTTTTGAGCATTTTTTAAATTTTAGAAATTTCTCATTTTTTTTTATTGTTTTTGTATAACAAAATTTTTAATTCTTGATATTAAGACTTAAATATTTAATATGATCTCACTCACATATATATCTAATTGATTGAAAAAACTATGAAAATCGTAAGTCAACTTTTTTCTTAATAATCGTTTGAAGTTAGAATTTTAATGAAATTCATTAAGTTTACCTAAAATTACATACTTATCCGTACATAAAAGAAAATTGGTTTAACCAATCTTTTTGAAACTTGGTATCTAGGTGGAAAATTTCGTTGCAAACATTTTGGTGCAATAAAATTTCTTACGGATGAATAGTTAAACATTTTACAAGTGTTTGATTGAAAAAAAAAATCGGAGGAAATACAGACAAATATTATGATATATTTCTAGTTTATGAACGCTCAAGAGGGTTAATAATATTTTAACGCCATCTTATGTATTTTTCGACGCTGAATACGTTGGTGTGAACTGAATGCAAAACAATAATTTTCTAATTATTCGATTTTGAAAATTCAATATTTTAGGTTATTTTATTAAATACCTACTATTTTAATAGTTTTCATCACTGTGTTTGTAGTCTAGTACCTAGCTAAACCATATATTTCACAACTAATTTACGACGACGTCCTCATGATGGCCCGTTGACGTTCGCAGGTTTTTCCTGATGCATTTGATCAACAAACCGGACACGGAATACACCGGTCAAGAGACGTACGTGTGGAATATGTACCAGCAACGGTGTTGGGACTTCTTCCCCGTCGGAGATTGTTTCCGCAAGCAGTACGAGGAGGAGCTGGGCGGCGGCGGAGGCGTTTGAATATATTGTTGTCGTGTTTGTGTCATCGTCTCGTGTCCGCCCCACCCCCAATTTTAAGTTGTGTTTTATTATTTATATACGCGTGTCCCACATCACTTAATCTTTTGTCCGTCGTGCCACGTCGGCCTTTTCTCGTTCGTTATCGTCATCGTCGTCGATGATTATTTATTATTATTATCATTATTAATTATTACGTTATTCAATCATTGTATCTATTATTCTATTCACTAGATGGGCATTATAGAGATCAAAAAGAAATATTATAAAAAGGTACGTTTATCAGTGTTTTTATTGGGCTGACATGAACATGATGTTATGCTTGTAAACGTTTTGTCCGAAAACTTTTTATAGAATAATTCAAAACGCGAAACGAACTGGGAAATCTAAAACGACAATTGTAAGGTAACACGAGTTAGTTTTATGTTAAAATGTGAATTTACATTAATCGTTTCTAGACACTTATATGCAGGGATTAGAACCAGTAAATGGTTTAATTTAAACGGTTTGGATTTTAAGAATTATCGGAAAATATACAAAAAAATTAATAATTTTAATAAGAGGGATGAACCTTATCTTTTAATAGTACAATAATACATTAACAATATTTGGCTTGAAATTAGTTAAGTTTAACCTTAAATCCCTTTTATCGGTAACTTCCAATCTGTTTTTTTTTTAATTTAATTATTATTATTTTTTGTGCTTATGTAAGAAGACAAGAACTTGAGCTTGCTTATAATTAACAATGGATTTATGCTAGCATTTTACACATACACATGTCGCTATTAAAGGACTCATTAGTTGTTATCTATGATGTATTTTATCGTTCATATTGCGGCAATAAGCACATTATTAAGTTGTTAATAAATCTTGCGGATCCCTGTTCGCATTTCATGCACCGTCTATTTTTTCGCTAATGTAGACCTTTTGGTTATCAGAGCAGACCTCTGGGTGTCGTTATAGATCATTTCGGGAACCTCTATATTAATTATTTAACTAATGGATGCAGCATTTAATAAAAATTTATCAGTTAACACATGGAATACTATTGTCTGTTATATTAACCACTGGATGTCGTTGTAATTGTTAAAGCGGGTTCCCACGGCACGTGGCTCGGCGAGTTTCGCGCGTCTCGGCTAGGCTTGGTACACACCGCGCGCCGTGGGAACGCTCAGGCTCGTCAAGGCGCAGTATAGCTCAGTATATCCGAATTCGACAGAAAATTGTCCGTGTATTTAAACAGCGATAGTAAAATTTTTTAAGTTGGTTTGCTAAATTAAATTTTAAAAATATGAAATGGTCAAATGATGTGGTTCTCGAATTTTTAGAGTTAAGTATATGAAACCAACTACAAATTTGAAACTCAAAACAATCAGACCATAGAAATCGGAATTTAGTTCACGATGATTGGAAAGAAATAGAAAAAAAACTGAGGATAAATCAATTATTTTTAGTAGTTGATGAAACTTTCAACTTTCCAGCTCTATTATTTTGGAAGTTACGTTAAAATAATAAAATCGAATTTACGAAAATTCTGGTTACGACATTTTTTTGTCAATTTTTGGGTATTCTAGGCATGTCTTAAAAAAGAGTATTGAGAATTTGGAAAAATTACCTTCTAAAAGTACCATCTAGACAACATTTCCTATCCATAAAGGTACTGATCAAAACTTTTGGACCTTTATCTCTACCCGAAATCGTGCTTCCATACATACAAAAAAAAAAAAAAAAAAACACAGATTTGTAAAACCAATAATTATCATTGTATATAAAAACACTAGCTTCTAAAATAGAAATAAAATAAAAAAATAAACATTATTATAAATTTGTAAAAACACTTTACTTTGTTCAGAATTTAAAAGCATTATTATACATATTTAATTCAATTTATAAAAAAATTACTAACTACTGTATCTTAGCGGAAAATAGCTAGATAAAATAAAATGGGTGCATTTTATTTTTAATTAGTGTCTCGGTCCTCCCCTCTTCTGACATTTCTAGCAACACCACTGATTTATTACTTGGTATATATTCGAGGATGTGAATAAAATTGTCAATTAGTGTCAATAATTACTGATTATCAAATAAACTGAAATGTTCCCACGTTGCACAACATGTCAAGGGACATAAATAGATCGGGCTGAATTAAATGAGTTGCGGAGTAGCATTGTGACAAGTGTCAACACAGAAACTGTAGATAGTCATCAACCATGGCCATTTTTGGCATGGACATTATTACCTAGCTCTGTTCATATTGAGTGAAAATGACAAGTTTTTTATACAGATGAATTTTTTGCATAAAAATGGACCATATACCTTTGACGTTTTGGCTATATTATATTCTTCTCGCAAAAATTGTACCTGTTATTATTATTATTTTTTTAATATCAATAATTTAAAAACGTTTTGCCGGCTAAACTTTAATCAAGATTCAAGTATACAGTGAGATTAAATAATTAGGTTAGGAAGTTCGTTGGTAGGAACTAGTCTTAAAAATTTTAATTTATTTTTTAGAAATATAATTGCCTGTTAAATTAAGAATTCAAAAATGACCCAAATAAGAACCACGTAGTTCCTACATATAGGAACCTACTGTTTTTAATTTTATAGCACTGTTATTGCAAATAAGTTCCATAATCGACTAGCCATCTGATATAAAGATATTACAATAAGTATACGTAATAAAAATAATTTATACCAACATAATATATTTGTTTATAGATCCCCACTGCTGTCAGTATATAAAAAAAAGTCACCTATAAATTTCTGATCAAGTCTAGGCTCGATTGATACGCCCCTTGCACACACCTATGCCCAAACTATTACTTTTCAAGCTTTCTACAAACAGATCAAAAGCCGTTAGGTAAGGCTATTTGGAAAATTATTATTATTTTTGCTGATAGCCGTTTATTTTCAGTCCAGCTAATTATCCACAAATCCAATAGTACAAAATTTATCTATTTATATCATAATATATATATATAGATATTTATATTACAAAACCTTTATATCGTCCATTTAGAATAAAAAAAAATTATAAAATGAGCATTTAATTTAATTTTTAAACATATTTAACTATAAAATAATATTTTTTTACATTTTTAAAATACCTACTGATTTTTTAAATAACAAAAATGTCTCTCTTGAAAAACTAGGATTTTGCACGTATATAATAACATAAATAATAATTAAAAAGAATTACTACCAAACAAAAAATTAAATGGATAAAAGCAAATAATAGGACTATATTTTTAAACTCCACAAACCATTTAATATAGTATAGAATTAAATATATATCATTTTAAAAAATACACGAATCCAAGAGTTTTTTTTTTTTTTATAATCAGTAATTTTAATGAAGTTGGAACAAAAAAGTGACTAATAATCAAATTAGAGACTAAAAGTGACACATTTTTAAATTAGTGACTAGAAGTAACAAAAATGACTAGTTTCTATCCCTGCTATTGCCTTATACATATATCATTTGGCTCCTGTGAAATAGAAAAGATTGGAAGTAGGTTGTGGTTCGAAACATGAATAATTTTATAAATGGGCAGAATAAAAATGTCAAGCACCTCTACTCTCACATATGTGACCAGAATCTGGTCACATATATATCTGATATCCTCTCTATGCGCATAATTAAATGACTTGTGCTCTAACTTATAGTAAATGGATATAATATCAGAGTAGATACTAATTTAATTTATTTAACAGTTATTAAACATCATAATAGATCTGATTGATAGAGCTTATTAGGAAAAAAATAAAGAGTAAAAATAACAGGTCAATAAGTTCAAAACAAAACACAGCAAGTATGAAAATCGCAATTAAACGTATAATTAGCTAATTGGTTTATTTACAAATAAAAAAATATTATATTACAAAATTACAATAGCAATATACTAAAGTGAATAAAAAATAAAATAAATAATTACTAAATATATTATATTCAATGTGAATTTCAAGTATGTACACTCCATTTTTAATTGTCAATTAAAAAATATCTAAGCATTATATAAAGATAAAAATGGAGTGAGCATCCTTAAAAATCATAATATAACCTGTGATTTATATTGAATACTACACTAATTTATTGTTATTGACTAATAGAGTTTGTTTTTACCAAGCTCAAAAATATTGTTAAACACAAAATCACACATACTGTTTTTTCGACATCTGATATGTATATATAAATATACATACATACACTCGCACACACACACTTCACATAAAAAAAGTAATAATAATTGTCAAATGGCCTTCAGAGGCTATAAAAAATATAATAATCAACAAAATTGTTCTATGAATATTAATAATAATAATAATGTTGGAATTTAACCTAAAAATCAATTTTTGCAGACTACATTACCCTGTATTAGTAACATTATAATAATATTTAAGGCCCCTAAGATAAACGTTACTTTAGTTTGTACAGAAACAATTCGAATTAATAATAATTGTCATACATATTATTGCCAAAATTTTTTTTTTAAGATTAATATTAATATTAAACAATTATATTATTATTTACACATGACCTTATAGATTAAAATTATAACTTAACTTTAATGCATACACAAGTTTAGAATTAAAAATTAATTCAACAAAATACATTTGGTCGAAGTAGAAATATTCGTATAAAAATTACGTAGTATACAAAGACGTTTAAAAGTTAAATTTAACTGAACCATGTAAAAAACACCTGTAAAAATATAGGTTACCGTGTACAGAACAATAAAATACCTGATAGTTGGAAGAATAAATAATAAAAAAAAAAAAAAAAAATGGAAAATTTCTTAATACAAAATAATGTATAAATAGCACTTTTGAAAGTAAACATATAAATTGCTAAATTATAAAATTAATAATAAACTAGAGAAAAAAAATAATTACAAGGTATCAGGCATTGGAAATCTCCTAATTCGAATCAAATCCATTATAAAGGGTCAAGTAGTTCACAAGACTCAATATCAAGATAATTAATAGATATGAATAATAGATTCATATGTAATAAAAAATTATAATATATCACTACAAAATACAATTTTAATGTTACACATTTTAGATATGCATATATAGGAGAAACGAAAATACAAATTCTTAACTAGACTAGATTGCTTGGAGACTAGAAATCAACTTCTAAACATACAAAATCATGGCTAATCTATATAATAATAATAATAATAAAAATACATTTTTGAATTATTTTTTTGTGAACCCAAATACTAAAAAAATTTATTAGGAAAGACATTGATATATTTCCTGTGTTAAATCTAAATTTTCTGTAACGGTGAGAATTAATATTGCCTAAAAAAAGATCAAAAAATATATCAAAAATAGATTGTCACAGCATTTTATAAACATCAAATAAAAAACCCTTTCCAAAATAATTTATGAATAAAAAAAGCATGAGTTCTGTTGCCTCGTTATGGAAATTTATCATGATGCTAATATCACTCTTTTTTTAAAATTTTATAATATTTATACATGTAAACTACTTTGATACTGGATAGTAATCATTGCTAAACAAAATAACAAGTTGAGTATATCAATTTTAAATTAAAGGGTCCACAAAGGGATAGAAAGTCATCAATAACTACCACTTAATTGTGAAAAATACAATTACCATACCTTAATTTAAATATAATAATAAATTATACTAATTTTAACTGTAGATCATTAAATAAAAATAAATAGATTTTTTTAGAACTTCTGTTTTCCTTTACTATCACATCTTATTCAAACAATAAAATATTAGTTATCACATATAAAAAAAATATATCACATTGGGAATATGAATCGCCAATGAGAATTTTGTTTCGCTTTTTTTTATAGAAATAATTAATGTAAATACATTAAAATAACATATCTACACAATCATATCACAGTTAAATGGTCTTAAACGACACATTTCTTGATAAAAAAAAAAAAAAAAATTATAATTATTATAACCTCCTTTCTGAAGAATTGCCACTAGAGACAACAACATCTTATGTTATTTCACTATTTCTTCATCATCTTCGTCTTCTTCCTCATCAGAATGCTGCACTACAATGGGCACAATTGGAACTGTTTTATATTTAATTCTCTTTGGATCAAAAGGATCTACCACTACGTGTTCTGTGCCTTTGATCTCGGCGCGACAATAAGGGCAACCTTGACCATCGGACTCCTAAGAAATACCAAACATTTTTATGCTCAAAATATTTTTATAGCATATGTACTAGTAAAAATAAATTAAATGTAAAAATAATGATTTACCATCCAAGAGTTCAGACATGGAGTACACAAAAGATGACCACATGGTTCAATACGTACATCCTTGTCATTTTCTGTGCATATTTTACATATTTGGAAAGTAGATCCCATTTCACAATACATTTCATACTGCTCATGAGTGACTCTGATATGATTTTCAGGACTCTGTTCTACAGCATTTGACAGATCTGGATTACCTTTTTGTCCATCTGGATAAAGATAGCTAAAATGTAAAATATTTTCAAATTAATAATTTATTCCAATTAAATTAATAAAGCAATAAAAATACAAAATGGCAAAAATAATTTCTTACAAAATTGTTAGATTCTAAATGGAGTAAACAGTTATACAATGACATGGTTTTTTTTCATTATTACTTATTTATTTTTTATGTCTGTTATCATAATTTAGGGTATTAAAACTTTTAATTCAGCATTCATTTATAGACCAAAAATTTTATTCAGAAGGTACCTACTTAAAAATGATAATTTTTAAAAACTTTCTATAGTTTTTCTAAGTGTAAGCCATACACTGTAAGGAAGAACTACCGAAAATTTGGTACTCATTTCGATAATTTTGTTGATAAAATTTAAAATCTTTACCAATACCAATAATAGTGTAATTCAAACCTGATGAAATTTCCAAAATAATTTGACTACATTAATGACATAATTTAAAGAAAACAAAAATTATTGAAAATATTTAGATTTTTATAAATGTTTTTTTTAACTAATTTTAAATTCTTGATATTATGAGCTCAAGGTTGAATACAATTTTATAGGATATATTATATTAATATCTAACAGTAATTTTACAATATTATTTATTGTTAGTAAATACCCACATGCTGTTAACCCAATAAAACAAGTATAATTCTTTTATACCTTACATGCATTATTTATCAATGCACAATTTAAATTACATTATACTCCAATTGGAAACAATGGGTTTTATTTTTAAGTCTACTTACAATCCTTCACGGGCTCCATCCAACAATGCTTGACATAAAGATTTGTTTTGAGGAATTGTCTGAAGTATTTCACCCTCCGTTGTTACATAACCAATAGCCCATTGACCTAATCGTGTACAACTTAGACGGAATACATAACTATAAAATACATAATTAACAAATAAATATAGGTAGATAAAATATGTTATTTTGTTTTTTACAAGATCACAATGACTTTATTTATACTTATAATTTATTCTATTAATAAAATATATTTACAAATTTAAATTTTTTGTATAGTTTTTTTTTTTTTTTAAGTCAACGCCTACGAATATTATATTAAATATAAGAATACTTCAACCTTTGAATACCTAAAGCTTATTTTATTTTTATTACCCAGCCATTACTGCAAATTTTTATCATCTTAAGATCAGAGACCCAAAAGTTATTACATGCCACACCTTTATTGTTTAGCAAATATTTAACAGTAGTTTATATTTAATACTTCCAGCCAGCATAACCTAAGCTATAAAATAAATTAATATTTAACTTCAAACAATTCATTTTCATCATTGAATATAATTAAGAGTTGCCAGACGTCCTGTATAATAAAAGAACGTCCCATATTTTAACTACAGATTCTTTCTGTCCCAACAAATATCTTCATGACACCAAAATAACCTATTTTTCAAAAAATTACCAACACAATAAATTATAATATCTCTATGACCCTTAGGATACCAACCAATATTAAATGTATTCATTCTTCTAATAAATATAATACAACATGATTATGAACTTGAACTACCAATTTCTTTTGTAAGATAAAATTATACATACAAATATTTACATACAATTAATGTGATATTTATTTTATAATTTTATTCCTATTGACTTAAGGCTAAGTATTGCCAAAAGAACACAAGTTTTTTTTTTTTGGACTCTGAGCAAAGAGAAGAAGCTAGTGTTTTCACATAAAAATACTTGTACAAAATTTTCAACTGTCAAATTTTAAAACCAGATTTGCCTCTAGATGGAACTTTAGAGTGGTCATTTTTTGAATTTCTCAAATGTTTTCTCAAAATATTGAAAAAACTACCCAACATTTGATAAAAAAAAGACTTACAAACTATCTCTTCTATTAATACAAATCTTATGAATATTTAAGCATAGATAGACAATAATATGAGAAATATTTTGGCGTAATAATATTTTGAAAATTTAAAAAAAAATTTAAAAATTTTTCCCTTTTAAACACTTTTTTTTATATCAAAATTTTTTATTTTTAATAAAATTTTCTTTTTTTATTTCCTTTACATTTTCTTTATAGGAGAAAAAAAATAAAGTACAGTAAAAAAAATGAAAGGAAAGTACAGTAAAGTAATGTACAATAAAGTAAAAATAAGTCAAGTATAGACAAAAAAGTCGGACATAGTTCGCACTGTGGATATCTTCACTCCTCTGGTCAGATACTCTTGTTAGGTGTGTTGAAAATAACAATTATTACTAACATACTTCGCTCAGAATCATATAATTGGAGAAATGATTGCTCGTTTTTTTACTTTACTTTACTTTTTTACTTTTTTTTTTTTTTGTAATGTTTTTATTAAGTTTAAAAATGTTATGTTTATACTTTACTTAAAATATGTTTTTTATTAACCTATGATGTTGAAATATTATTCAAATATAATAAAAGATTGATATAGAAATTAACTAAAAATATTTTCATTTAAAATAGGGTAAAATGTATGGAGAAGGGAGGGGGGATAGACATAATTCATTTTTTTGTCCCGTATTTTTAATTGTAAAATCTGACAACCAATAATATATATATATATATATATATATTTAATCAAAAATGAAGTATATTTCATCATTTTCAATAGAAAAAAAAAAATATGACCTGTCAAAAATTTTTTTTATAATGAATATTAGATCTGAAAATATTGAAAATATTATCTTATTTTTACTTCAATTAAATATAGAGTTACATACATATAAGTCCACTCTTTGTTTTAGACTTAAAAGTTCTTAATGACAAAATCATGATTCACACATAAGTACTTGTCATCCAAAAAAGAAATTTATTTTTTTTTTATTTTTAAATATTTTTCAGAAATTACTAACTTGTATAATTTATTGGTAAACCATTTAAGAGTTAACCCGAAGGTCGAGAAATCCTTATGTTAATATTCAGAGGAGGTCTAAAATACACAATTATAAATATTCACGCACTTTTTTTTTAATTTCGTATATTAAACTATGTTAATATGCAGAATAAAATCTTGAACATTAAATATCCCACATATTTAATGAAATACTACATAAATACATTATATTCTGCACCCATACAATTCTTATTTTTAATTTTGTTATTATGTTATATATATATATATATAGATCTACTCTCTATTTTAAATGAAAAATTATCATGAAAACAAATTTGTTTTCATAGTCACCGCAATATGCATTAGCTTGAAGTGTGATTCTTTCTCAATTGAAATTGTGAATAAAAGTAGGTATTCATTAACAAACAGGTAAATATGTTATGAAAAATGTAAGTTAAAAGTATTAAAATAATTTCTCAGATACATTTTTTAAGTAAAATTACAAACCTTCCTGGTCTAGTGATAAATTTTTCCAAGCGAGCTTTGACTTCATCATAGGTTAAAAACGCAACATATCCTGGATGAGTAACTGCTAATATCTTCCAATTCCTTAATAAAGTTGGCCAAGGTTGAAATAATCTATAAATAATAATAATAATAATAATTTTAAGAAATAGAGTAGGTACAAAAATAAAAGATAATATATCAGAATAATAATATATACACTTTGATAAAGTAACTCATAGGTATATTTATTTACCTGGTAAAAACATCAAACTCAAAATTTGATATGTAATCATTGCATGTTAAGTCTATAGTTGATTTGAGAGCCATTGCTTCTAGTCCACTGACAATTGGATGAACGTCATGAAGGGCACTTCGAAACAGTTTCCAGGGAACCACAGTGCTACACAAAATATATCCAGCTTTTTAATACATTTCTATTAAATTTAAAAAAATAATAATAAAATACTAATAATATATAATGTTAAGTCAAATAGATAATTAAATATTCTAATAAACAGGATACATGACTTATAGTACAGTACAATCAATTTAACTGGGACATGGCATAAAAGGGATAACCGCTTAATGGGGATAAATTGGAAGAGTAATAAATATTCATTCATATTAAATATTATAAATAAAACATTCGTATTGCAATAAATATGCAATTTAAAATTATTTATTAGAGACAAACTATTGGTTATAAGGGAAAAAGATAAGAGTGTCTAACTAAATAATAATATAAACTCTACATACATAATTTCAATTGGCGGAATTGCGATTAAAAAAATTTGAGGGGGAGACTGACATGTTTATTAGTTTTATTTACTTCCCCTAATGACATTAACCTTACGCAATTTAGGCAAAACTTGAGCGAATGTAATTGGATTTTGGGGAAGCAAAGTCCCAAGCATTCCCTGATTTCCACCTATACTACTTTCTTATTTAAACTATAATTATCTAATCTCTATTAAATTAAATTGAATAATTTTATATTATTTTATTTTTGTAAATCATTTCTTTTTCGGGCGTGACATGTTTCGCCCAAAAATGACCGAACCCATTTCGACCAAATTTTGTTATTATAAGATTCCCGTTTTGCCCAGACTATTTTAGGTCAATTTAAAATTAAGTTAGCAATGGTTCAGTCAAGTATTGTTGAACATTAATGTAATATTTCAATGTTATATAGCAGAGGTGGCGATCAATCGACAATTTTAAAATTATTCGCGTGCAAAAAAAAAAAAATAAATAAATAAATGTATACGCTTTTTTTATATACATTTTAGGTATAACAAACAACATTTACTTCGCACTGTGGGTATTCATCACTTCTTGGTGGGATATAGTGGGATTAGTGGGAGGTGTATTGAATTTTAAAGAAATGATAAATTAATTTATCAATTAAATGATTCTGAGTGGAGCTTTCATATGGAGGTTAATAAATGTTAATACACATTTATTGACTATTATGTTACCATGATTACCATAATATTTAATAAATTAATTAATTCTCATCAAATTTTCCATAATAACCAAATTAACAATCAAATTTTATGCTGTCTACACATTTTGAAAAAATGAATTCTCTATAAAGTACCATTTAAAACCAAATTCTGATTCAAAAAGTTGCTGGTTGAAATGTTTAGACAATAATATCTACAAAAGTGTTCACAGAAGGGGGAAAAAATAACTTCATTATAATAGGTGATTTAGGTAATTGAAAAAAAAATTTTGAAAACAAAGAAAAAATATGAAAGTCACCCCATTTTACAGTGTTCATATTATTTTTTGTAGCAGTATTAAATAAATTCACTGCATGAGTTTATGAAAAAAAATCTGAAATTTGAATATGCATATATTTCCAATATTATATAGGTTTTATGTTAAGTGCTTATTTTAATGTTTTTATGCCTTCTTTTATCTCTCTCTCTCTCTCTCTTTTTTTTTTGCATGTTTTAACAAACTAGTCATTTTAAATTAAAATTAAAATACTGATTTGAATACTTCTCAATGCAATCTATGTTTTTGTTCTTTACAATTTATTATTTTTCATATTATTCCTTCAAGTACAAATTACTAAAACATTGTTTTTCAAAATGTATAATTAAAATTTTTTATTTATTTTAAATGTAGTTACCGAGCAATGTCAAATTCATGTTTTTAAGTGCTACAATTCCTAAAACCAAAGTTAATAAGTGTTAATTTCTAAAAATAACTAACATCTACTAAATAAATAAATAAATTAGAGTAAATTTTGAGAATTATGTTCAAACCTTATATTACTTAGTACTTATTAAAAAATGCAGTACTTTATGGTTATCGGGATTACCAAGATTGACGATTGTCAGTAATCACGATTCAATTAGGTACCTCGATCTACATAATTATTATACAATATATATGAAATATGAGTACATACAGCTCGTGTGAATAAAAAATATTTGTATAATTGTTTTTTAACGGAATTTGATAACAATAATGAATTAAAATCGTAAAATATATGCAATTAGAGTTTCAAAATCAAATGTAGTATTACACGACTCAAATTTTGTGTTTTAAAAATTGCGTGTTGTGATCACTATAATAAAAATACACTTTCCAACAAATTCACAGTACTAAAGATAAATAACATGATATTTTGATGTATTTGTAATACTGTACTTTTAGGTGTTCAAATTATCAAGTTCATCTCTAGTTTAATACCTGTAAGCACCCATGGAATTCAGTATATTTTATCAATATGTTTGAACTGTGTCCAGTATATAAAATTATATAATATTTTAAAAAGTCGTTATAATTCGCACGTTTATTACTACTTAGTTTAAATAGTTTGATAAAGAGACGGTTTTCTAAAACAGGATTTTGATGGAGAAGGAATTTTTCAGGAATTTCGCAATTGGTCGTGTGAATTCATTGCGTACTAATTGTTCATAGTGCTCGAATCCCAAAAATGTCATAATTTTAATTTTGGAAGGGGCTGAACAAACGCGGTTTTATCAAAACGGAATTTAGCAGGAGTTTCGCAATTGGTCATACGAATTCATACTAATTGCGTACTATATATTAATTTGAGTCAGAAATTCAACTTAAAACGCATGTAAAAAATGATTCATTACTTCATAATATAGAATTTTTATGGAACTTATAAAATTGAAAAAAAAATACTTCTCGATATAAAATTAAAAATTGTATTAGATAAAAAAACTTTAAAAAAGAAATGTTTTCGATATTTTATATAAATCTCAGAAAGGGTACTGAATTGTTTTGAAAAACCATAGATAATTCCGAATAATGACCTCTTTAGAGAGCCAAATATATGAAATTTTTCGTCAAAATTAGGCTAAATAAAACATTGGACTATTTTTGCTACTTTAAAACGTGATGACAAACAAAAAAATTCTTTCAGAAACTAAAAATTTAAAATATAACATAATATGTTATTTATGATAACTGAATATCAATAAAATGTTGATAAAGTAAAATAATTTTTCAATTAAATAGGTTAGTTGTATTTCTGAAGAATACGTTAATTTAAACAATAAAATCTTTCCTAAAATTACTAAAACAGTAAGACTTAAAAGTAAGTAAGGTTAATATAGTTAATAAAGTTTAATATACTTTACAAAATGCTGTTCGATTAATTAATTTTAAATATTAAAAAAAAGCCGGACATACTTCGCACGATGGGTGTACTTCGCACGACGGGTGGTATTCTCTTGACGGGCGTATTAAATTTTAAAGAAACAATAAATCATTTCTTCAGTAAAACAATTCTGAACGAAGGAAGTTAATAATATAAGAAAAAAAAAAATGTTCAAAATTTTTTTTTACATTTTCAAAATTTTCTTGCGCCAAAATCTTTTTTATAGGATTTTCTATCTATGTTTAATTTTCATAAAATTCTGATCAAAAAATGATGGTTTTCGAGTCGTTTTTGTCAAATTTTGAGTAGTTTTTTCCAAAAAAAAACATTGAAGAATTGAGAAATTCAAAAAATGACCTCCTTAATGTACAATTTAGAGGCGAATCGGGTTTCAAAAAGATATTGATCGAAACTTTTGGACAAGTATTTCTATACGAAAAGTTGTTCACAGAAAGAAAAAATAAATAAATATCATTGTAAAAACACTAGCTTCTTCACTTCATTCAGAATCTAAAATTACATGGCACACCAGAAGAATTTCTTTTGCGGTTAGAAATCCCTGGTTTACACAGTAAGTTCTACCCCAAAAGACATTTTCAAAACCAGGCACCTATGTTCAGATTCATAAAAATAATTTTTTATTCCTTTCTAATCAGTAATTCTAAATTGTATACCAATTATAAAAAAAATTTTCCCAAGGTTAAAATAATTCTGTTTAATAATAGATGTTTGGTAAAAACTTCAATCATAGAAATCGAAAATATCTCCGTAGTTACATCATTAATTTTCGTTAATTTCAACGTGGTTATTTTAACTTCTATTTAAGGATTAAAATTCGAATTTCGATTTCATTGTAAAGCTGTTCTATTACAATCTTAGATTCTGAACGAAGTGAAGAGGCTTATGTTTTTACAATGATGTTTATTTTTTAAATTTTTTATTTTTTTCTTCTTCTGAAAACACTTTTTCGGATAAAAATACTTGCCCAAAAGTTTCGATCAGTAACTTTATTGATCCAAAATCACACCCCGATGGTACTTCTAAGAAGTTATTTTTCAAATTTCTCAATACTTTTTTTGAAAACGGGAAAAATCTATAAAAAAATTGATAAAAAAACGGCAAAATATGCAATCACCGGAATAATTTCCGTAAAATTGAAAATTGCTTTTCAATATAACTTCTATATAGATAGACTAGATAGATTTCGTTGGATATTTTTTCTTACACCCGTCGACGACCGACCGTTTATGAAGCGCTCTCTTCACGTTTATCGATCGCTCTGGCTCGGTGACAGGCATTCTTGCGCGTGATCGTTGTTCGCGCCGTGGCAAGTAAATATGCCCATTACGAAATTGACTTGCCACATTCTAGATATTTTTCAGGTTAATTGATTGTTAGGTGATCAAGGTTGGGTAAAGTTTTCAGTTAAAAATATCAAGAATTAAATTGATAAATCTTAACACAGCACAAAGTAATTCAAAAATACAATATTTACCCAAAAAAAGGTTATATTTATTGATAAATTTTTCCTATCTGAATAACAGTATTTTGTACAATGTTTAAAAATCCCAAGTTTCTAGTTCGATTAGTTATAGCGAAATTAATAAAATCGATTTTATAAGTCTTTATTTTCGGCTGATTTCATTCAATTTTTCGACAGGTTTTCTTTATTTGTAGAAAAAGTATTGAAAAATGTGTAAAATTATCTCACAAAATTCCCAACTTGATGCGATTTCCAATCTAAAAAATTATTGTTGAAAACATTTGGACAAGTGCTTATATACGAAAACCTACAAGTAAAATAAAGAAAAAGAAACATCCTTGTATAAACATTAGCTTCTTCACTCGACACTCCTCTCAGTGTCTAAAAATAAACATATTTATGATTAGATTAGTTTTAATTGATAACGAATTAATTATTAACCACCTATAGTGATGTTCTTTTTAATTCAAAAAGAAAACCGTAAGACAATTGAATAAAAAGTTTCAGAGCTAACACATGACAAAGATTCCTACTACTGCTTTTAAACAAATATATTATATCAGACTCTGAAGTTTAAGTTAAGCGAAATGTATGATATTTATAATTTCTTTTTTCTTTTAGTAATTGAGTAAAAATATTCGTAAGTCAAAATATTTTCTAAACAATTTACCACTCTCTCAAAACTTCCACCTATGAAAAATACCCCATTTCCTCTCCCTTCTTAATGGGCCTCTAGAAAAACTATTACCACTTTATTTTGACTAAACATTGGGTCATTGATATCAAGCAAAATTAGCCCACTCAGAAATAGAGCTCTAGTTGTGCCTATGAAGATTTTGAATGAAGGAATATAATAATATAAAGACCAATAAAAGTTGTCATATTCAACACACTACACACCTACCAAGAGTATTTGACACAAAGAGCGAAGAATATCCTTGTTACGAAGTATGTTCGGTTTTCATGTCTATATTTTACTTTACTTTACTCTCATACTTTATTTTACTTTATTTGAGACTTTTGGACAAGTATTTCTATAAGAAAAAATGTATACAGAAAAAAAAAAATAAAAATAAATAAACATCATTGTAGAAAAACTAGTTTCTTCACTTCGTTCATTTCTTCACATCGCACATAATAATAATAAAATTGGAAATTCGAGTGGTGAATAAGTTGATTTAAGGTAAGATGATCACAGTGATCATGTAATTTAAATACTAAAATTTTAACAAATAATATGTAAATTTATCTTAAATTAGGTATGAAAATATTCTTAGAACAGATTAATTTACATACGAACTTTATTACTTTATTAATGAAAATAAAAAAAAGGTAAATAACTTAATAATACGTCACACTTAACAAAAATATTTCGGGAGGGGTTGTAGTTCCTCAACCTCCCCCCCCTCTGAGCACGCCACTGCTTGTATGTACATTATATACAATTTTTACAACAACCAAAATTCCTCTTTCTCCAATTCAATTATTTATATGCAAATAGTATTTAAATGTATATTATAATAAGCAGTGGTAGGATTTGTATGCAATAAAAAATTGTAAAATATGCAAAAATATGCATTTAAATTTTTTTAAGATAAACACAAAAATATAGTTACAAAAAAAAAATATATTTAATTATTAGAATTTATTAGTGATTGACTGTTTGTCTTAATATAATAGAATTGAGGAATAAAAAAATTAATTAATTTAGAAACAAAATTTATAATTCACATGCAGTAGTAGAAATACGTGTGTTACATGCTACGACAACATATTTTTTAGATTCTGAACGAAGTGAAGATTGATGAAGCTTATGATTTTACAATGATGTTTATTTTTTATTTTTTCTCTTTCTGTGAACACTTTTTCGTATAGAAATACTGGACCAAAAGTTTCGATCAATATCTCTAAAGAACCGGAATCATACCCAGAT
>JAIPRM010000459.1:0-20363 GCA_025469315.1 Stegophylla sp. TES_Ste_2020
AAGTAAAATAAAATATTTTAAATTTCTCATAAATATAGAATTATAATTTATGTACACATTTATGAATTTTTATTAGAAAAGCGCTATATTTGTATACAGATTACAGTCATTTATATTTCTTTTGCCAATCGACAAAATGGCGGCTATCTTTAACATAGCCTCACTGATAACAATATAAATTATATTGAAGTTCGTTATCTAGTATAGTATAGAAGTCTGTGTGATAAACAAACTTTATCATGCTGTGTTTTAAGAATATACAGCCGCATTGATATTGGAGTATTGGACACAAGAATATCACAACTCACAAGTACACTGAACTACTGAAGTGTCTCTCTAGTTTAGTATTAATAGTACATAACTAATTTTATAAAAAAATTTTTTAGTTCAGTCGTGCATTACTTGTTTATGGTATTCATTTTTGAGATTTAAATTCAACTGCTAAATTGGTATTCTATGTGAGAACACATTTTATGATGGATGATGATACAATCGATAAATTTGAAAGTCAATGTATGGATTTGTTTTGTCTTTCCATTATTCATTATCTGAAATATCAGTTATTGAAAATAATTTATGAATCAATTATTTAAGTTAATTTTGTTTTTACTTCCTATCATTTATAAGCCAAAATTATTTTAATTAGTTCTTTTTAGGTTCTTGGCGTTTAAAATTTTTAGTTAAAGTAAATTTTAAATAAGTATTTATACAGTTTTTTATTGAAATATTGAACTTAAATTACATAGCATTTTTTGGTATTGACAAATTTTGCCCTATGTCATGTATACATGACATAAGTAAGTGCCAAGCATTCATTATTAGTTTTTTTTTTTAGCCGTATATTATCATGATGGTAATGAAAAGACGCCTCTTTATGCTAAAAATGACAGTGAAAAAGCTCTTCTTAAATTAATTGTAGGTTTTTGCATGGTATTTTGTATTGGAATATTAATTATTTTATTGATTTGCATTCATTATGGATCACATCAGGTATGATACTTTAAATGTACCTAAATAAGTAAAACTATATTTAAAATAAATTGAACTTTAAAGTTAATACCTCATGGAAATGTGGCCAGTGATAATCCTCAATGTTCCCAATATGGAATTAACATACTCCAAATGGGTGGTAATGCAGTGGATGCAGCAATTACTACAGCATTATGTAATTCTGTAGCACTACCTCATCTTTCTGGATTGGGAGGGTAAGTAAAAATCTTGGTTGAACATATTAAATTACTTTTAATCATTAAATTTTTTTAAATTTAGAAGCGGTATTATGGTAATTTATGATCATCGAACTGGTATAGGAAATACAATTGATTTCAGAGCTACACATAGCACAAGTTCAAGTATCGGGGTTCCAGGGTTTTTGGCAGGATTATCACTTGCTAGTTCAAAATATGGAGTTCTTCCTTGGAAAACACTTGTGAAACCTTCCATAAATCTTGCCCAGTAATGGAAATTCATACGTTTATTATGTATTCATTATTTTTATATATATTGTTTATTCTTTAGAAGTGGTATTACAGTTACAGAAAGTTTGGTTGAAGGAATTAAACAACAAAGCAAAATTCAAGATAGAAACCTTAAATTATGGTTGAACAAAGTGTCAACTAAATCACCCGGTCAATTGGTTGAAGTACCAAATGGCTTAAATGAGACTCTTAATTTGATACATTCACAAGGATCTATTGGTATATTAATGTAGTGACATTATACCTCAGTATTTATTATTTTTCCTCTAATATGATAAATAATATGTAACACTGTTTCTAGAGACCCAGACACCGGGTCTTTAAGGCATCCCAGACATTGTCCACATTATGATATGCTCGTATTATCACTCAACTACTACTATCACGGGACAAGTGCCATTCCACTTACTTTTCACTTTTTGGGAAAGATATTTGAAATGCACTTGCCTCATTGTTCCATGAATAAAATTACTTATATAAAAAATAATAATAACTAACTTCTTTGTCAACTTTTCAGATTTGTTAATAATTAAAATATTTTTTTCTGAGATTTGGATTAGTATTTTTCCTTTTTGGTTTATTTTCCTCTTCTCGTTCTTACTTTAAGTGTTTGCTAGTCCCTTTTCGCTACTAAAATAAATGTTTAAATTATAAAAAAAAAGCGGGACATACTTCGCACGATGGGTGTTCTTCGCATGACGGGTGGGATTCTTTAACGGGTGTATTGAATTTTAAAGAAACGATAAATCATTTCTTCAATAAAACGATTCTGAACGAGGGAAGTTAATAATATAAAGAAGGAAGTTAATACTATAAATATAAAATAGTAGGTTAGATACTGTTATTTAATAGTGTAAACATAAATATATACATATAATAGTGTATACATATACATGGCAGTCCGTGTAATAAGTGACAACTGATTAGGCGTTGTGGCTCTGAGAAATGTATTTGGGCGGCAGGCCAAAGGCCACACCGTAATTACTGACTTGTATCGTATTAAATTTAGCATCGAAAAATACGTATGATAAGATAAGCGAATAACAAATACCTTTTAGTGTCCGTACTTTCTTCGACTTTTTTTCATTCTTACCCTTGTAAAATGTTTAATTCTTTGTCCGTAAGAAATTTTATTTTACCAAAATATTCGCAATGAAATTTTCTACCTAGACTCCAAATTTCAAATAAATCAATTTGGCCAATTTTCTTATATGTATGTTAAAGTGCGTGATTTTAGGTGAAACTAATGAATTTAGTCGAAATTCTAACTTCAAATAGGTATAAAAAAAAAAGTTGACTAACAATTTTTAAGATTTTTTCAGGTCAAGTAGAAATATATGTCAGTGAGATAATATTAAATTTTCAAGTCTTAATATCAGAAATCAAAAATTTTATTACATAAAAACTAACAAAAAGTTAGATATTTCCGAAATTTTCAAAATGGTGCACTTAACTCAAAATTGATCAAATCTTTTTGAAGTTTTTATGAATTGTTCTCTTAACTATTTTTATTGGTTGGTGAAAATTTCAAGTCCTTTTCTGCATTATTTTAGAAGTAATGTCAAAAATAATTTTCAATTTTATGGAAATTGCATATTTTGCCGTTTTTTGAAAAAATTTTTTAGTTTTTTCACATTACAAAAAAAAATATTGAGTAATTTGAAAAATGACCTCTCAAAAGTATCATCTGGGTTCGATTTTGGATCTATAAAGTTACTGATCGAAACTTTTGGCCCAATATTTCTATACGTTGAAGTGTTTACAGAGGAAGAAAAAAATAAACATCATTGTAAAAACATAAGCTTCTTCACTTCGTTTAGAATCTAAAAACAAATCTAATATAGTGAAAGTATTCTTTATCTTTATTTAGTAGAACTTCTTATAATTTTGTTTGACTGAATAGCTACTGAACCGATGAACACCCTAAAGAATAATTTAACAAGAAATTCACCACCAAAAGGCTCGCCTATCACTTTCTTTATGAAAAGATGAAAATAACTACAAGCTAAAATTAATAACTCATCTAGAGTGTGATTAAAATGGTTCATTATACTACTTCATTGTAAGTAGTTTTAAGTAGTTTATGACCACAGGACCAAACGATAGGAAGGGATATGGATTTATCCACTTAATAAACTAAAAAAATGTGTACTTCACACGTTGGGGTGCTCTTCGTATCTCAAGTGGTATGCTCTTAGCAGGTGTGTTGAACTTCAAAGAAACAATGAATAATTTCTTCAATAAAACTTATTTATATAAATTTATGAATATTCAGGTTATGACATATTTTACTATTTTTTTTGTCAATATTTGGGTAATTTTATATGCGATTAGAAAAAGTTTTGAGATTTTTGAAAAATTACACTCTTAAAGTAACATCTCAATCAAATGTTTGACATATAGAGTTAATGATCGAAATTTTTGAACCAGTATTTCTACCCAAAATTGTGCTTCCACACATTTATGTGAAAAGAAAACATTTTTAACCAACACATTACTTACTGCACTCAGAATCTTCTTTGAGAGCTTTTTTTTCCATCCTGTATATAATTTAATAATTAAATTGTCTAAAAGAATTATATCAGATTATTTAGTTTTTTTATACTAAATATTAAAATAATGTCTGTATTAACATATTTTTAAAAAAGGTTTGTAATATGTTACTTATATTTAAAAAGAACAAATATCGATGTAGTGAATTTTAAATATCTATATAATTTGTGTCTACATTGTTTAAATATTTTAATTTTTTAGGATTCTATAAACGAATGTCACAAGAATTGATGTCTATTTTGAAAGCAGAAGATGTTACTGGTTATCAACCATTCATTACATCAGTATTGAAACATAATTTTATGAATTATAGTATTATCACGTCAAATGAAGGTACAGGAGGACCAATTTTAATGGATGTATTAAGTAAAATTAATAATACATATGAGGAAATATCAGTATTGAATAGTTTTAAAAGTAAATACATAATAACATGAAAGCCAATATTTATTTAATTAAATTAATTAATTTACTAATTTTTTCTCAGATCTCAAAAATGATTGGTTTGAAAATTATGGATTACAAGTTTCTACTACGGATACATTTGACCTTTATGTGACTATTATAAGGTATGAAATTTATGAATTTAATTTTATCTTATACTACATTTTGTGTATCTTTTTTTTTTTTCATGTATTTAGTGGACTTGGTTCTGTTTTTGGATCCTGTATTTTAACAGACTCTGGTTATTTATTAAATAATTTTATAGATTTGAATTTTAATAATCAAATTATAAATCAAACAGAGCGAGTATCTACATTATATTTACCACTATTAGCTGTAGAAACAGGAAAATTATGTGGAAGAAGGTTAATCACAGGTTCTGCAGATGTCCGTGATGGCACACAAATACTTTTATCAATGTTAAAATCTGATCCACAAGACATTTTATCAGTTAATAATATTACTCGATATCATTTTAAGAATAATGATATTGCAATTGAATCAAAATACCCAAATAAACTGACACAAATTAAAGAAATGCTTATGCAATCTGGATATTATGTCACTAATGCTTCTTTGCCTTATCCTACTTCTAATATAATACAAAAAGTTGAAGATGAATCTATTGCTTTTTCTGATTCTCGTGGAACTGGTTACTCATTTACATTATAAAAAATAATTTAAAAATACATTAATTATTAATTGTAATATATATATTTATAGTAAAAGAGGTAGGTACTATAAATATAAATATAAATAATATAAATACTATAAATATTTTTTTATCTAGACTAATATGGTATTATTTTTATGTAATAAAATATAGCAATATTATATTTATTAAATAAATTGTAGAGTGTATTGATTTTAAATGAAATTATTTTTAATAATTATTTAATACTGTTGGTTTATTTTCTTTTAAAAATGGTCCTCAGTAGATGAACGTTTGTAATAATTTTAAATGTATAATATTACATCTTGATGAAAAAAACCCCAAGGAGGGGGTGATCCACCCATCGCTCTCCCCTCAAATACGCCACTGCTGGAGTATTATAATTGTTTTTCTTTAACGACCGGTTATGATTTTAAAAATCATTATCAGGTTAAGAAAATTTTCTATGAAAAAAAAAAAAATTTATATAAGAAATAATACTATGTAGAAATTGATAAAATGGTTGTTTTACATAGAGATTTAATAAGAGAGATTGTTTAAAATGAACAGAGTGTACATAGGTGTTTCAAAAAGTGAATTCCATGTGTATTACTATTATCTAAAATGTATTGATTTATTATACTATTTTTAAAATCTGTTTGAATATTTCAGATATTAAAATTATTTTTCTTTATTTCATTGTGTATATGTAAACTCCTAATACGGAATTAATGTAAATGTTTTTTTAGGTAGTTAATATGTCTAAATCTTTATTTATATTGAAATTAATATTATGGTTGTTTTCTAAAACATGTTTAGCAAAATTTTAACTAAGGTTTTTTTTTTTTTTTTTTTAATTTTATTTTGGATGAAGTTCTTCATATCTTATTTTGAAATTTCTGTTAGTCTTACCTATATAAAATTGAATACAGTTACATATAAGTTTATATATACCAGCCATATCAAAAGAAGATGGTAGTTTTTAACATCATTGTTTATGTTTCATTAAGTCATTGTTAGTTTTGAAGGCTACTTTAATATTGTTTGTATTACTGTTTAGAATTTTAGCAAAATTATCAGACAAATTATTTTGATATTTCATACTGCAATACTTAATAATATTATTCAGTAAATTTTGTTTTATTTTTTCTTTAACACGTTTATGAATTATTTTAATAGTATTTAAATCAAAATTATTTCTTTGGACTATATAATAGATATTATTGAGTTAATATTGGTAATTTTGTTTATTTAATGGAATACGCTCAAGCCAATAAAATATTGAGTTAAAAAATGAAATCTTCTTAGAATAAGGATGAATAGAATCATTTGGTATTATAGCATCAGTTTGAGTATGTTTTTTGTATATACTTCACTCAAATTTTTTTTTTATAATAGATACTGTAAGTAGGGTTCTTAATTTGAAATATTTCAAAATTGAAAATGTCATTCTATGTAAAATATTTTAATGAAATTAAGAAAGATCTATTTTTTTTCTGATTTATGTGGATGATATAATTATTTGGTATTGAAAAGTGACACTTTATCAAACATAATATGATTATTTCACAATGTTATAAAGTTCCTGATGATAGATTTCCAATTTGACTACAATGTCAATTGTCTAGTACCTAATACACACTAAAAAATTTTTTGTCAAACAAAAAATTATGTCAATTTTATTGTATTTGTGTGGAAAAGATAAATATTCCTTAGATCATCCTGAGAAAAAAGTAATAAAAAAATGATGAAAAAGAAATATCATTGTTATGTGAATTATAAAAAAAAAATGAAAAGTTACAAATATAAGACTTCTTGAAAAGTTACTGATACAAATATATTATACCATTTTACTACATATATACATAGGTATAATTAGACAATGTTATCTTTTATATATTTTTACATATTATGTAAAACTTTGGAATTTTTTTATTTTTTACGTTAATGAAATATTTCATGAAAGTTTCGGGAAATAGATCAAAAAAATAAATTTTATGGAATTTTAAAACCCCAACTGTAAGATCTAAGAAATTAAATTTATTATCTACTTGTATTTCTGGTGTAAATTTAATGTGTTTATTTATTTTGTTTAAATAGTTGACTATATTCTCATCTTGTCTATTTGAACCTCTAAAATGAAAGTATCATCAGCATATCTATAATATATCTCTATGTGTTATTGTATATTATATTATTGGTTCAATAATGTTTCATGTAAATTTTAAGTTACTGAACATTGCTTTATCGACAGGTGTGCAGGTGTGCGCTCTACTGCTAGGTACTGCCAAAACTGAAGCTTGCCCCACCAGTTACCACGCTCTCGGCAGCCAAGTTCATACTGTCTCGAGACGCTCGTATTACGAAGGCTTTGATCATGGTCTTGGACACGGACTAAGAGGAGGGCTATGAAATCGAGAAAATAGTGTACAGGAATATAATAAGCAGGAATTATAAATACAGGAAAGTAAATACCAGGAAAAATATTTCACGGGAAAGATATTACACAGGGAAATAAAAATCAGGAAAAATATTCACAGGAAAGTATTTTTGGGAAAGATATTACACAGAAGGAGAATAAAAATCAGGAAAAATATTTACAAAAAGTTTAGTTTTAGTTCACCTTCACGGGTGTTTGGTTGACTCTGCTTCGCTCCTCACATCAAAATTATCCATAGACTTGCTGTGCAACATGAGGACCTTACAACTTGATAATCAATTTGTTGTACGGAGTGGCAGGACCAAATTCTTTTAAATATAGAAAGTATTTTGAAAAGTGTTGACAATAGGCTTTTTCTTTTTTCCCCCCCGAGTTTATATTCCTGATTTTGATTTTTCTGATTACTATATTCCTGATTTTTTCTCCGATTTTTATATTCTGATGTAATAATTCTCCTGTTATTTTTATCCCGGTGTAAACATTCCTGATTTTTATATTCCAATGTAAAATTTTCCTGTGAAATATATTTCCCGAGTATTATTTTCCATATGAAAATGTGTTTCTGGTTTTTATTTTTACTTTTCTGTGTAACATTTTCCTGTATTTTACGCGTCTCCGGATTGAGGTCTAAGATACTATCTTAGTCCGTGATCTTAGATTATTGGCATTTATGGCTTTGATCATTGATCACAAGTCACATGACCTGAATGTTTTGCTTCGAGTTTTTTGAATTTTTATACACATCTGTGATTAATTCTCAATTGTTTTATATTTTATTAATCTTTTGTTCAATAAAATAAAACACTAAAATGGCAACATTTTCACATTACCACGTAAAACTAAAAAGTTGAAAAATATGCGAGTTAGTACAAGATGTAAAACATACTCATACCTAATGTTTAATCATATAAATATTGTTGAGGTCATTATTGCAGTAGTCTACGTTAGACTTTTCTGGGAAAAAATAACATGTCTAAAAAAATATCAGAACAAAATTAAATACCATTGAAGTTAGAATTTAGGAGATTTTTTCAATTTTATGTGACATACGATATACGGTTATGTAAACATAGTAAACTAATTAATAAATAGATAATACGTCTAGGTTATGTAAAATGATTGTGAATAAAAGACAAAATATAATATTTATTTCGAAATCGCATAATTGAACTTTAATAAAATTGAGTTATAATTAATATGCATGATATAAAATTACAAATAGTTTTAAAAAATTCCTAGGAGGAGCAATGGCAGTTAACCCATTGACTCATGCGGGTACCTTTGCTTATTATCAAGATTATAAATCTTTATCTTTATAATCGTGCTTATTACTTAAGATGCCATTGGTCATGATAAAATAAATTACTGTGATCATGCTATCCACGATTATCTAAAAGAATTCTTTTAGTTACATCTTCAATGGATTGATGTTATATACGTTTATTGAATTGACATTTGTAAGGTTTCTTTCTCCACTTAACTTGTTACGTAGTTCATTGTGTTGACAATAAAAAACGAAAAAAGTACCGAGTGAGTTTCGTGGGAAAGTATAACATAATTTGAGATTTAGAACTTTTTAATCTATTAAACTTATACGTATTATTGTTTTATTTTAATCGTATATGACATCGCGAATAAAATAAAAATGCCGAATAGGATATTAATGAAAAAAGACAAGGTAAATGATTGCTTAACTTTTATTTGTTTTGGCCTATGTGTTTTGTTGTTCTAATAATTCCTACTGCGTGATTTTTCGCATAATATTTTCCATCGATGACCGAAAAATTTTATTATATTATAGAATGTTAATTTGAACTTATTTTGCATTTCAAATAGAAACATATAAAAAAAATATTTATACCTGTATAATTGGAAATAATACAATTTCCTAATTTATTTACCAATTTATACTGTACAACTGTATTATTATGTAGGTATCTATACTTATCTTTTTTATACTATACAGTTATTTATTTTTTATTTATTATTCTAATGCATTTTTATTGCGAATTTCTTGTACCTTATGGTTTTTTTTTTATAAAAACTACCATAAAATTTGTTTGGTTTAAAAAAATGTTGAGATAATTTAGTGTATTCATTGGTTAGTTTATTCATTAATTCCTTATAACTCTCCTATTATTAATAAAAGTAATATGTACCTATGTGAGCTTGTTGTTAATATTGTAATTTAAATATTCTCCATTTAAATTTTAATCGTAGCTAATATTAAAGAGTAAAAATTTATCTTATAATAATTACTAAAGTATAATTTTTTCTTTATTTTTTACTCTTTTGTAGATATATGTTTTTGAAATTCACCTTTATTGCCTTCATAAAATGATGTATTTGTGGTTTTTATATTATAATTTGTATTTGAAGATGATACAAATAATACCTAGCTAAATGGTATTTCATTGTAGTTAAGAATAAAAACTAATTTTATTAAATATGCATACCTATCTACGATTATTTTATTTTTATTATACTTAATAGTTTAAGTGGTCTACTTATTTATTTTTAAATGTTAGTGTATTTTGAATGTATGGTGGCATGTTTTTGAAAATTTAAACGCTTAGGTACACATTATATTTTCAAATTTTTGACCCATATGCACCATGAACGTGGTACATTGCATATCAAATGATGTCATAGCAAACATATATATCATAAAATTGACTACATTTTGATTACAACACAAAATATACTTAAATTGGCATTTTGAAATTTATATGTATACTTATCTAATGCTCTTATGCTACCATATTTTTGTATTGAATTACAGATATTTATTACTTATATTAACTTTATTATTTATATATCATAGTTATTAATTAAATTATTTTGAAAAGTATTAATATATAGGCAGGTAGCTATATTAAGTACATTTTTATGTTTTGTTAGTTGTTATTAAATTAAATTGAATAAACACATTTTTTTGTATTTTCATTAATCCAATTAATTTTATTCATGGTTTTATTTTATTTATTTTTGGTATAAATAAATGCATTTATTTATACTTATTTATTCACATTTTATAACTGATTAAATTGAAAAAAAAAGAATGTCATGTAATTTATATCTCTTGAATTTTTTTTTAGGATGTTTCCAAGTCTAAAAATGTCGAGGTAAAAAATGGATCAGGATTAGACATGTCAGGAGATGATGTGAGTTTTTATTGATGGTTTAAAGTAAGGTCAGGTGGGGTAAGTGCCTAACAGAACTAGTGCCTAATTGGGTTATAAAAAATACAATCTTTCAATTTTAAAGTTGATTTCATGCAAACTACGAAGTTAATATTAATCGAATGTTGTATAATGTTGGTAAGATATCAAACACAGCAGTTATCACTATACGAAAAGTTAATCAGTTATTTACTTGTATTTTATTGCTCAAATTAATTTCAAATTAGGTAAATAAATGTTATTTTATGTTTATAACTCTATTTCATTCATGAATTTTGCTAATTGTATAATACAAATAAGTATTAGCCAATTATGCACTTCCCTCGTGTAAAATTTTACATGTAGGAAGTACGACATGATTTGTAGGGAAAGTGAGACATGCCTTGTCATACTTGCTTCGTGCGTAATTTTGCATGGGAGAAGTGTATAATTGGCTAATACTCATTTGTAACATACAATTAGCATAATTCATGAATGAAATAATGTTACAAATTTAAAATAACATTTACTTAAGTCGTTGAATTATCTTCGATTAAAAAAAATTATTTAACGTAGTAAGTTAGTACTTGTAATAAAACTACTTACTTTATGTTATTTAATAAACTAACTCAAAAGTCTGAGTATTGTTAAGAGATCTATTCTAGATTCTGAGCGAAGTGAAGAAGCTTATGATTTTACAATGATGTTTATTTATTTATTTATTTTTTGTGAACACTTTCGTATAGATCTATTTGTCCAAAAATTTCGATCAGTAACTTTTTGAAACCCAATTTTTCTCTAGTTGGTACTTAAGAGAGGTCATTTTTTGAATTTTTCTATTCAATTTTTTTTTGGAAAAAACTACCCAGAATTTTACTAAAAACACTCGGAAACCATAATTTTTTGATCCTAACTTTATAAAAATTTAAACATAGACAGACAATAGTATAAAAAAGATTTTAGCACAAGAAAATTTTGAAAATGCAAAAAAAAAATTTTGGACATTTTTCTAACATTTATTTTTCTCTTTGAATAATTTTTTGTTTATTTATTGGATAACAAAAAAAGTATAGTAAAGCAAAGAAAAGCAAAACGAAGTAAAATAAAGCAAAGGCAAGAAAGCTGGATATACTTTGCATCACGGATATTCTTCACGCTTCGGGTTAGATACTCTTGTAAAGTGTGTTGAAAATGACGACCATTATTGATCTTTATATTATTAACTTCTTACGTTCTGAATCATCTTTTTGAAGAAATGATTTATTGTTTCTTTAAAATTCCACAAACCCACCAAGAGTATCTGACCCGAAGAGCGAAGAATATCCGTGGTGCTAAGTATGTCTGGCTTTCTTGCCTTTACTTTACTTTGCTTTACTTTATTATTTTTTTTTTTTTGTTAAATACCTTGTTAATGAGTATTTATAAACATTATTTGTGACTAAAATATGTATTAACATTATAACAATCTAAAAACATACTAAAAAAAAACAAAAACTAAAAACTAAAAACAAACTAAAAAAAAACTAATATATTATGTCATTGATAAATTATGGTTATAAATTAAAAAAAACTTTCGATGGTCTGTCAAATTTTGAAAAATTTAAATAATTGAATTCTTTGAACGGAATTTGCTTACAGATTTTAATTAGTTTATGGAACTTGCCCGGCTAAGGAATAGCAGGTATGAAACTGTATTAAAAGTACCGGTTTTGCACTTACCCCGGTAGCTAGGAAAGTACAACACTATTTATTTTTTAAATAATTTTTTTTTTCAACTATATAATTGTCAAAAAAATTTTTTGAATAAAAGTTTGAATTCCTGATATGTTCATTAATACATGTTAAAACTATATTCCTCGTAAGAATACAGTTAGATATATGTTCCATTAAACTGAGATTTTGCAAAATGTCGCTGTTACCCCCACCTGACCTTACCTAAATATCTATTTTATAAAATTTTTAATAATACTGATCTTCAACTCTTAATTAGTTATATAGATGTATCATTGTGTATGCCTATTATCAGTAAACTTATAAAAACTTAATAAGGTAAAGATGTTTGTTTAGTTGAATTATAAATATTAAAATATTACTTTTTCTTAGAAATGACATAAATCAAATTTAAAGAAAACTTTCTCCAAAATGCTTAACATTTTGAATATGAACTTAATACTTAATAAGAATTTTAAAAGTAAAGTATATACAAGAAGACCTGACATAATTCAAACCATGAGTAGCTTTGATCCTTGGGTCAGGTATGGTGGGTGTATAGAATTTTAAAGAAACGATAAATCATTTCTTCTATAATAAGATTCTGAACTAAGAGAGTTAATAATATAAAGAACAATAATAGTTGTCATTTTTAACACTTCGACCAAGAATATCTGACACAATGAGCGAAGAATACCTGTGGTGTGTAGTATGTCCTGCTTTCTGTCTATACTTTACTATACACTTAACTTCAATTTAATTTACTTAACTTAACTTTATTTTTTTTTTTATTTAAAAAATAAAGAAAAGAAAAAAAAATGGATGAGAAAAAAAGTGTGTACTTTGCACCTTGGGTGGGAAACTCTTGGTGGGTGTGTTGAATTTTAAAGCAACTATAAATCATTTCTTCCATATAACAAATTTGAGTGGAGTTTCATTTAATAAACAATAATGGTATTTTTCAATATGTTTAACAATTATTATTTAACACGTTGACTGTGTACATCTTTTTTCAGTTCTTACTTCAGTGTGTATGTAACTTTTTTGTCAAATTTAATTTTGATATTAAGAAAAACCTTTTTATAAGTTTTCAATGACACATAAAAGTACACTAATTATTATAAATTTAATTGAATTATTTTTTATATTATTATCTAAAAACTGCAATTGAAAAAAAAAATATAATTTTACTCTACATGAATTTATTTTAAACTTGCTGTAATTTACAAACTAGGTTTATTGATAAGCGTATACACTAATTATAATTTAAATTGATTAATTTTTTTTATTGTTATCTAAAAACTACTATTTAAGAAAAAAATAATATCATTTATTAAGCATGAAATTTTTTAAAACAAGTTGTAAGACACAAACTTGGTTTTTTGGGCAAGCGTCACAGTTATAGATGGTATCTTTTCTGATCCCGTTTTTGGAACAAAGTTGATGTATTTTTTGCAAATGTTTACCATTATCCCTTTTTATGTGTATGTTCAATTAAACTCAAAGATTTAGAAGGTGCTTCTAGTTTAGGTAATATTTCACGTAGGACTGATATGCAAAACTTATAAGAACTCAGTTTTTTTCCAATATTATATTGATTATATAAATTGTACGAGTTCAAAAATAACATTTGCATGATATGTTTACTTAGGTTTTTGTACTATTTAATAGATTTCCTTATGAAGGGGTATTAACAGATAATCTGGTCCTGCTTATCGATTCCACTCATAAACTGGTAATATTATTTAATATTTGGAAGAGGTTTTAATTGGTTTTAATTGGAAGAGGTTTTAGTTTTTCATTACCCTTACAATTAACTGTTGGAACAATATCATTTTGAAATTCAAAAGAAATGTACTCTCTTTTGTCTTTCCATTTCCCTATCATTATCCCATTCGAGTATTTTGAAACTGTTTCCCCAGCTTTGAGTTTAGTGGATACTACGTTTTTCAGTGTATTACGTCGGTTTATTCTCAGCGTGCTAGTACTAAACTTTTTTTTTTTTAATAGTTCTTGGGCCAAATCATAACTGTTGTAAAAATTGTCCATAAAAACAGAATGTCCCACATTTAGCTTCTCATCCATTAGATGTAACACAACGTTTGTTGCATATTCTTTTCCGCCCATAACATCAAAAGCACCAGTATAGACAGCAAATTTTATTATACCATTAGGTTCAGTAAGCATGTATAATTTTATTCCATATTTATGACGTTTATTATGGATAAACTGCCTAAATATAAGTCACCCTATCCACAGTACCATAGACTCGTCCAATGAGAGTTCTTTATCAGGATAATAAATACTATTAATTTTATTATTGAAATAATTGATCAAAGGTCTTATTTTAAAAAGTCAATTGTTTGAATCTACGCTGTTATCAGAAAAATGTAGATTTCTCATAATAAGTAAGAAATGGTCCCGGCCCATATAGTTTGAAAAACAAGTTAAATTGAAAAGATAATGTTTTTTCTAATACTCATTTAATTAATTAAATTTTATTGTTCCAGTATGTATAACAAGACCTATAAATGTTAAATTTTTTCTAATGTTACTGGTTTCCACTGTGATATAAGACTTTGAGGATTTGCAGCAAGTCTAAGAAATTCATGTTTAGCATATTTGTTGGTTTCATTTACCAATATATTGTCGTCTAAAAGAAATCTAAAATAGTCATACGGTTATCCTTCTCCCGGTACATGCATAAGAAGTCGTTTTTGTTTAGTAAATGGGAAAACTTGTATATCTGGATTATCTTGCCAAACAATTTGAGGAAATTGAATAGAAATGTCAGAAACGTCATGAACGTTAGGCACCACGACATCATGTTCTTCTTCTTCACTTTCTGATGAATTTTCCTCAGATAAATTTCCTTTACTACATTCACTACTGGAAACTTCAAAATCAAAAATATTGTTTTCTTCATTGAAATCTAAAATTCTCTGAATTTCATGTTAAACGGGGAATTTACAAACACAAGCCCTTTTAGGTCGCGATGGACCAGTCAGATCTCTTTCTATGACTAGACTATACGTCTATACTATACTGAATTATACACCTAACATGTGGAAAAAAAAAATTAATTAAAACCTTATATTCGTAACGTTGTGTAAGAAAAAACTCTTCAGAAAAGCAGGTCGTCATCCTCCACAGATGATAAACAAATTGAAAATAATAATTCCTTAAGATAAAATAGTTATTTGATGATATATCGAAAATGGATAAAATATGTATGGAATAACAACGATCAAAGTAAAAAACCACAACTCTAAAAATAACATAAAAGAACTGCTCATATATTGTTCTAATATGGTAGAATGTACAAAGGGCGTATGAATACATACTTTAAAATATTTGCTTTATCATGCTAAATTATAATCTTTTATCATTCAACCCCGCGTAGGGAAAACTAATCCATTTTATTAATATGAACATTGGACGCCAAATGGCATTGAACGTATAATTGAATGACACTGATGATGCCAAATGGCGTCGATACGCAGTTAAAGTGTTAATTAAAGAATAAGCCATGTACAATTTGGTTTTTGTGTAAAGGATCAAATTTGTGGAAAAAGTTACTAATATTAAGTACTAGTGTCACCAAGTGGTCGAAATTCGACCAGTATAGTGAAATTAATTAATTTTTTGTGTGATTGTACACTGATCTTACATATTATACTGATATACACGCATTAAATATAAATGTTGAACTAAAAATAATTTTGTTACAAATCTAACATTAATAACATAAAAAGAAAATTGATTTTTCATTATACTCCCTCTACATAAAACTAATATTCCACGCATAATTTCAAATTACAATAAAATATAAATGTTATATTAAAATTAATTCAAGAGGCTCTAATTATCATAAATCAATGTTAATTTGCTATAATTTCAGACCTAATATTATTTAATGTATTGTCTCTGGTCTGTCAACAGTTAGAATTAAAGTTTCCCTTGTAAAATGTGAACCCTGTATCGTTGCATTCAAATCTGACGCCTTATCCAGTACGTCACAAAAACAGGGTAGAAAACCGTTGAAATAGTAGGTATTTAATATAATAACCAAAACTATTGACTTTTCAAAATAGAGTACTGAGCGTTGAAAAATACATAAACTGGCGATAAAACATTATCAGTCTTCTTTAGTGTTCTTAAACTAAAAGTATATCATAATATTTGTCCATACTTTCTCAGATTTTTTTCAGTCGTACCCTTGTAATATATTAAATTATTCGTCTGTAAGAAATTTTATTGATCTAAAATATTCGTAATGAAATTCTCCACCTGAGTATTAAGTTCCAAAAATATCGGTTGAACCTATTTTCTTTAATGTACGATAAAGTGTGTAATTTATAATAAACTTATGAATTTTGTCAAAATCCTAACTTCAAACAGTTATAGAGAAAAAAGTTAATTTACGTTTTTCGATATTTTTTCAGGTCAATTAGACACATATTATGTGGTTGAGTTCATATTAAATTTTTGAGTCTTATATTCGAAAATTAAAAATTGTATTATATAAAAAATAAACAAAAACGAGTAATTTTCAAAATTTTCAAAAGCTTTATTTAACTAAAATTTGATCAAATGTTTTTTTGAAATTTTTATGAAGTATTCTCGTAGCCATTATTAGTAGCTGGTGAAAGTTTCAAGTTTGTTATTGCATTTTGAAGTTATGATAAAAAAATTTTTATGAAAATTTTGCTAATAGCATATTTTGCTGTTTTTGTCAATTTTTCGACAGGTTTTCTACGTTTTTGAAAAAATTATTGAGAAATTTGAAAAATTACCTTGGTTTAATTACCATCTGGATGTGATTTTGGATCTATAGAGTTATTGATTGAAACTTTTGGACAAGTATTTCCATTTGAAAAAGTGTTTCCAGAAAGAGAAAAAAAAATCATTCGCTTCGCTCACAATCTAAAAGTGTTAGAAAACAATGTCCAAAATATTTTTTTCACAATTTCAAAATTTTCTTGCTTTAAAATGTTTCTTATATTACTGTCTATGTTTAAATTATCATAGAGTTTGGATTAAAAACAATAGTTTTTGAGTCTTTTTTTTGTCAAATTTTGGTGGGTAGTTTTTATCTAATTTTGAGAAAACAATTGAGAATTTTGAAAAATGATTCTGAACAGACCTTCATTTAATATATAATAATATTAATTTTCAATATGTTTAACAGTTTATTGTTTTTTAATAATAGAGATGGCCATGTGCAATTGTTATTTGCAGTGGCATAATCAGTGGAGAGGTTTGGGGGTTGTAACCTCCTCCTCTGAAATTTTTTTTATGGTCAGTTTAAGTGTTTAAAACTTAAATTACAATCACATATATTTTATACTATAAATATTTTTATTTCCAGATTAATAATTTGAATATCAATGAAAGTTTGTTATTTACTTTGATTTGTAGTCATAAAAAATGAAGGTACAACAGCTGTTGTACCAGGGCAATTCATATAAAAACAGTCAATTTTTTTTCTCTAAATCTCGTAAGTAGTTGCTAGTACTTTTACGACATTTATTACTTTTTTTTCTACAAACATTTTTTAGTATAATATACTCAGCTTGTCTAAAAGTTTCATTTAGCAACTTGTCAGAATATTACTCTGAATGTACTCCAAACAGATAAATTTTTGAAATTCTCAAGAGTTTTCCAAAAACAAGGATAAACTACCAAAAAATTAAGGTAATATGGTGACATATTTCATAATTAACATATATTCAATGATGAATGATTGTTGTATAAAATGATACTAAAAAAACAGTCATACTTTGCACCATGGATATTCTTTTCTCCTCGGGTCAGATTGTCTCTGTAGGTGAGTAGAATTTTTTAGAAATGATAAATTATTTTTAGATTCTGAACAAAGTGAAGAAGTTTATGATTTTACAATGATGTTTATTTTTTTTCTTTTTCTGTAAACTTTTGTATAGAAATACTTGTTCAAAAATTTAGATCAGTATCTCTATAGAACCGGAATTGTACCCAGATGGTACAGAGAGGTCGTTTTTTTAATTTCTCAATACTTCTTCCAAAAACGGCGAAAATCTGTCAAAAAATTGACAAAAAACGGCAAAATATGCAATTACCGGAATTTCCGTAAAATTATAACACTGGAAATTTATTGCTTTATAGATTGAAAATTGTGTATAATCTACCAGCTTAGTGCTTACTCATGTACAACCTATTTAAATTTGGATTTTCATTAAAACCAATTGTTATTTTCCAATATTCTAAAAGCTTTAAATAGTAAAATACAGTTAGGTCAAGGCAAGCTTTTTTTTTATTTTCTATTCCTATATACGTAAATTTAAAAATATTGTAACTAATCTTTCCCTCCATCATTCCTAGATCCGCTTTTGAGTTTGATTACATTTTCAAAAACCTTTTTTTGTGTCAAAAAAAGAACTTTTGAAATATTAAAAATATAGTTGTTTGAAAGTTTTAGATTCTAAGTGGAGTGAAGATACTAATTAATTTTTACAGTGATGTTTTTTTTTATTTTATTTTATAATTTTTAGCCAAAAGTTTTGACCAGTTATTTTTTTGGATCAAATTTTGTCTCAAGATTGTACTTTAGACGAGTCATTTTTCAAATTTCTCAATAGTTTTTCCAAAATTTGGTTAAAACTACTCAAAGTTTGACAAAAGCGTCTTAAAAAATTATTTTTAAATTTAATACTACCTATTTTAGTTGTGGACTATAATATATATCCATCTTTCACACTAAATATTCCATTATTTACAAAAATATATTTCTGGGGATTTCATATTTTTGTTTTTAAACACAAAACTTCAAACCATGGATATCATCAAAAAAGTAAAATATGATTAAATTGCTCTAAAATGAATAAATCAAAATATAATAAATACAATTTTATATTTGAGTTTTGTGTTCTTTAAAACATATAATAACCTGTGTTTTACTACATATAACAGGTTTGTAAATGCTACAAGTCATTAATTTGGTTGTTATTATATATTGAATTATTTATGTTTATATTAAGATTAATATTACTAATTGGTTTTTATGTATACAATTTGTTTGTACTTAAATATGTGTCATTAATTTTTAAGGTACATGATGGTACTCTTACGGGACATTCAAGTACTGCTCCTAGTCCTCCTCCAACACAAATAAACAAGCTTAAATTAGGACCAATCACAATTAAGAGAGATAAGAGACAAAACTCTTCACGTTTTAATGTTGTAACTACAAATCGTGAACTACAAGTTCTACAACCACTCATTGGTATGTATATATACTAGTAATTTTAATCTAAAAATTAACAAAGAAGCAATAAGGTTTAAACTTTATTTTGGTCAAATTAAAAAGTTATAAATTTATTTAGTTTCTAAACTTTGAGAGATCAGTTATTTTTCCATTTAAATACTAATATTTTTATAGATGATGATTAGCAACGCCCTTGCTAATCATGTTTACTATCATTAATGTATTGATGGGTTTATTTGGTTATGAGTAAAATTGTTTTAAAATATCCCTTTAGTTTTAACTTTTTATTGAAATTGAAATTTAATATTTATTATTTAATTACAGTAAATTCTCGTTACAACGAACTCCAAGGGACCGAATTTTGTTTTCATTATAACGGAAATTTCGTTGTAATGAAATTTCGAAAATTCGAATAAAAAAAAAATTTAAAAACATTACGTAATTCAAATACAAATATGTAAATAAATAATAAATAAATAATACAAATGTAAATAACTTGTGAATAAAAAAAACTTTATTATAGATGATCGACAATTTTAACAAATGTAAATATATATGTAATTTGTGAAAAAAAAAGCCGGGCATACTTCGCATGATGGGTGCGATTCTCTTGACATGTGTATTTAATTTTAAAGAAACGATAAATCATTTCTTCAATAAAACGATTCTGAACGAGGGA
>JAIPRM010000459.1:28735-56146 GCA_025469315.1 Stegophylla sp. TES_Ste_2020
AAAAAATTGGAGGAAAAGGAAAAATAGTGGAAATTGATGAAAGTTTGTTCACTAAACGTAAAAATAATTGTGGAAGAGTACTCCCCCAGCAATGGATTTTCGGCGGAATATGCCGTGAAACAAAAGAGGTATTTTTAGTAGAAGTTCCTGATCGGTCTTCTGCTACTTTGATGTCAAAAATAAATCAACACATAGAGAAAGGGACGATAATTTACTCTGATTGCTGGCGGGCATATAACGCAATACAAGATAATGACTATCAGCATTTCACAGTGAATCATTCTTATAATTTCGTTGATCCAAGTACACATGGTCACACACAAGGAATAGAAAGACTTTGGGGATCGGCCAAATGGAGAAACAAACGACATAGAGGTACAGCGAGACACCATTTAGAATCCTACTTAGCGGAATTTATGTGGAGGAATACCAATCATAATGAAGAAAAGTTCAAGGTTTTACTTAGTAGTATTGCAAAACAATGGCCACCACAAATCAATTTTTAAATTTTTACTTAATTTTATTTTATTTATTTTATAAATTTTACTCGAAATTTTTGACGTATAAATTTGACATATTTAATTATCACATATTTAATTTTATTATAATTGACATATTTTTATATTATCAATAAATACATTGACTAAAAGCTTTGGGTAGTTTTGTATTATTATAAACGTATTAAAAATAATATGCGTTCGAATTCAAAGTAGTCGCGATAACGCACAAGTGAAATCAAGGTAGTCGCGACGAGTCGGCAGTAGGCGCGATAACGCACAAGTACCTTATTTTTTTTTGTTTCATATGCTTAATATATTTAATTCATTATTTCATGATTTCATTATTTTCATTACGATATATTTTTAATATATATTTTATTTCATTAAAGTAAATTTATATCCATTTTTTTTAGTGAATTCTGTTTATATATTTCAACTGGATTATACAATAATTACCAGAATTTTATAATTTATATTCTGAGCAGAGCGAAGAAACTTTTAAATTTACTATTATGCATCGAGATAGATAAGAAATACTGGAGCGCGTACTAGGATAGTAAAAACGGTCAGCCGGTAAAATGTTATCTCCACTACTGTACGGCAAAAACAAACAAAAATATTATTATTAGTACACTGTTCATGCGCCTTTTCACTCTTTTGTCTTGTTTTACGTTAGGTTAGGTACTAATATTATTTAAACCTTTACACCTAACCCTTACACCTTGTTGTCTGTGTCCATATTATTTTCAATATTTTTCTAAACAGCACCTAAATATGGTTATTTCACGTGCTGCATTTGGTTGTACCAATCGGCAAATGAAAGGCAACTCGATATAATTTCATCGGTTTGTAATTTAAGTTCAACTTATTTTATACTAATTATATTACACTTTTTGTAATAATTGAATAATCTATCCATTAGACCATATTAATTTAGGATATTATGTGAAAAACATTTTAGATTATATAGGTGAATATATTGTTAGAGGTATACTAAAAAAAATAGTTATTCAGGACTGTGTTAATTTGTTAGTAAAAAATAATTTTGATCATGAATATGGTAATTCAAATTTTACAGCATCTGTTAGTAGGGGAAAATTAATAAATATCTCTAATCCCGTTTCATTTGTCATACAGCAATTAGAAAAATCATTTCAACTTGTAATTATAAAAGAACAACAACTTCATAAAAATGCAAAATTACTTATTATTGAAAGCGCTAAAAAAGTATGTTCAATAAAAGTAAAAATTTTTTTTTCTCTAATTCTCACTCTATAAATGTTGATTTTGAATTACCTAGCCATGAATATTTACTCTTTTCATTAATATGTCAAAAATTTATTAATATTAGAATGCCTCATTATGAAAAACAGTATAATATGAGTAAAGTCTTTAAAAACCGTTCTTCAATTAGACAAAAATTTACAAAACTTAGTTTATTTAATAACAAATAGGTAGGTAGTTTAATATTATTATATTATGTATGTATTTAAAAACCATAAGTTGGTACTAGTTTGTCAGTTCATATTATATTCATATTTATTTTTGTCTATTTATTAACAGTGTATTATTAAAATAATCTGTTTGTTTATCTATTTATTATTTGTTTAAAGATTTAAAATAAATAAAAAATTTAAATTGTTTATTTACTTATAAATACTCCAATTTCAGCACTGTGATTAACTATAACCTTTTTTTTTATAGTTAATCACAATGCTCGAATTGGAGGAGGATGAGGGAGGGGGGTAGAATACGCCTTCTATTTTTAAATATTTTAGCATACCCCTACTAGTTTTTCAAAAATCCCCCCACAGGTATATGAGACATTAACATTTTTTGGGACGCTAATTTTTTTAGACATGCGTCCCTCTTCTATTTTTTTTCCAATTCAAGCACTGGTAATTCCTAATGATATAACTTCATAAAATAAGTTCACACTTTTTCGGGTAGATATATTGGTGCAAAAGTAACGTTTTAATTTTGGATGCTCATTCCGGTGGTACCTCAAAGAAGTCATTTTTCGAAGTTCCAGATAGTTTTTCTAAAAACCCGGAAAGCGACCGAAAAATCGTCATTTTTTTCTAATATTTTTGTTTTTATTTAAATTTTATTCACTAGTTTTACTCAGAATCGTTTAATTGAAAAAATGATCTATTGTTTCGTTAAAATTTAGTACACTGACCACGAATATCCTATCTTAAGTGCGAAGAAATATTTTTTTTTTTTTTTACATTTTATAATTAGTTAACAATAATAAATATTGATATAATTATAAAATACTGTGTTATATGTACAATATTAATAACTTTATTTAATAAAAACAATATTTGTTTCATAAAAAAATGATATATTTACATTCATATTCGATACATACAGTATATGGGCAATACGGCATTACGTGTTTCTTGCCGTACACTGGTGGGGGTAGCGGTCGACGGCGGCTGACCATTTTTATTAACATTGCTGGAATATGGAGTACACGCTCCAGTTTTTCTTATCTATCTCGATACTATTATGTTTATTTATTTATTTTTTCCGTTCTGTAAACATATACCTATATACCTGGAAAGCGATCGAAAATTCTTGAAGTATTTGTTTAAAAAGAGATTCTGTTCTTTTTTCTTTTATCTAAAAATTTATTACTTAATGTTGATTAGGAACTATACACTATCACTGGTAAAAATAACAGCCTGAATTTACCCCTTGAAAAAAGTCTATTCCAGCAGTCTTAATGTGGAATCAAATTAACTTATTTGATGAAATTAGGCTTCTGTTAAAGTTATTAAAATGTGAAATGTGTTTATTTAGAAATTAAGGGGTTAGAGTGAAATTATAATTATAAATAGAGTTAATTGTAATACTTTTGTACAAAATAGGTAAAGATTTATGTTTTTATTTTACATTAAAATATATTTGAAAAACAAAAATTTCAGAACTAATAATGTTGAATTATATGGCGTTGTAGATTGAACAACTTAGATAGAATGCGTTTGAAATTATTTAGAACATCATCTCACATAGATTTTAATTATTATGAATCTCAAAAGAGATTTATATATAATTGGGCGTCAATTTAAAATGCAGATATAGATGAAATAAATTAGTATAATATTATATGATTTTAACTATTTAATGATGAGTCCTTGTTATTGCTGAAAGAAAAATTTGATGTCAATACTCTTACATAATAAAAATTTTAATAATTTTAATATTAACTTAAAAGTAACTAATGATTAATAACAAAATAATTCTTATTTATAACACAAATTAGGTACAAGTTTGTATTAAATTATAAGGTTCTATGAGTAATAAGTGCAAATTTTAGAAAGCAAAATTTAAAAAAAATTTATATATATATGAAAAATTAATTTCTCAAAATAAATTTGAGTCCCTTTATTTTATGAATTTTTAATACAAAAAATTACTCAGCTCTTTATCTTCTTCCCCTAGTGTGTCACTAAAAATTAATTAAATAAAAGTATGCATTTAATCAAACTATCATAATAGTTTTTATTTAATAACAATTTAATTAGTATATTAAAAAAAGCTGGACATACTTCGCACGATGGATGTTCTTCCCACAATGAGTATTCTTCGCATCTCGGATGTGAAGTTCTTGGTGGGTGTATTAAATTTTAAAGAAAGAAGTTAATAATATAAAGAACAATAATTATCGTCATTTTCAATACACTCACCAAAAATATCTAACCTGAAGAGCAAAGAATATCCATGGTTGCGAAGTATGTCTGGCTTTCTTGTCTATACTTAACTTTTTTTTATCTAATATATAAATGAAAAAAAATGTTAGAAAAATGTCCAAATTTTTTTTTTACATTTTCAACATTTTCTTGCGCCAAAATCTTTCTTATATTATTTTCTACCTATTTTTAAATTTTCATAAAGTTTGGATCAAGAAATGATGGTTTCCAAGTTGTTTTTGTCAAATTTTGGGTAGTTTTTAAATTTCAATAAACACAAAAAAAATCTATGTCTAATTATTGTTTTATAATTATAATTTAAAGGTATGACCTAGTTAAATAATGATTGAGAAAATTATTTATGAATAATCTATACAATACCAGTTAAAAGTTATAAAGTTCATTTATACTTTAGGTTGCAGAAAGAGCACTTTATTTTTGGAATAATGAGTATATAATGTCACTGATGTCTGAAAATGTTGATGAAATTCTGCCAATCATGTTTCCGGTGTTGTATAAAAATTCTAAAACACATTGGAATAAGTAAGTACAATTAAAATTATTATAACCTAAAATACATAGCTGTAACTTAAGGGGAGAAAAAATATTTTTTTTAAAATGTCTATAAATACACATTTATTAACTTATTTGAATTTACTGTTTTACATATTTTAATTAAACTTTAATTTTTCAATAAAATTTTTAATCACATTTACTATATTTTTTGTTAGACTCATTTTGAATATAAATTTCCTGATATGTGTATACTATAAGTGTACAGCTAGCAACAATGATTAAGTAATGATTATTATTATAATTTTTTTTTTCAACTGTAATAAGTATACATACTTGTATAAAAATGAAAAATAATGAATCAAATAAAACATTGCATGTAAATGCAATGGTTTTATTATGTAATAAGACAAGTTTAAATTTATGAACACATTAATTTAAAATGTTAGGATTTTTTCAACAATTTTTTTAAATGAAAGTCCATCAGCATTTACGTTGGAAAATTTCATAAAAAGTGAATACTTGAAACCCTCCTCTTCCTCTCCAAGGGTGAAAGAATAAATTCGGGTATTGTTTTGTTTTTTAACGTTTTGGTTGGCAATTTTTATTTTTATAAACTTAAATTTACACCAAACATAGAAAGTTTTGGTATAAACTTACCTAGAAAAAAATAAAAAAAAATTTGATCATTTTTATGTCTGTTATATCTTCTAATTTTCTTTCGGCCGGTATTTCCGTGTCTGGTACTGCCTATAATTATGTTAAATTTACAGATGTGTTAACTGTTACTTAAATTGCACGCGGATGTTTTTAGAAATTCTTTTAAAACAAAAGCCTATTAGCATTTACATTGGAGAAATTTAGAAAAAGTAAACCTTTTACTATATCATCTTTAAGGATGTTTTCAGTTTTTTAACATTTTTATTTACAATTATTGGTTTTATGGACTCAAATTTATATTGGCCATAGTCATTTATGGTGTAAACTCACCATGAAAAATAAAATAAATCAATGTAGTTTTACATTTGAGGTTTATTCATCCGTAATCGAAGTACACCTAAAAGAAAGGCATACGCATTACGACTCTGGGGTCTGAGGTAGAGATCTATCTAGGCTTTGCCTAATCTTTTTAATATTATTTCTTCATTATTTTATAAGAATAACATTGTTAGTTAATAATATTTTTAACAATTAAGTAAAAGTATAAATTATTTTGTAGGGGCAATGCCCCCACCAATTGTTTTCTGTGGGGCAGTTGTCCCCTCAGTCCTTCTAAAAGTTACTCTTATGTTAAAATATATTCTTTTTCAAATTATGAAATTACTAAAACCTACACCTTTGGCAGTATTAATAATTCATGTTCTTTAATTTGTAGTGCTATATATTACAAAAAAATATAAGTTCAGTTTCTAAAAAATTTTTTTTTTCACCAAATATCTATTATTTTTTTTTTTTAACAAGCTTTCCATTGTAAACTTGTTTACTCTTTTTATATTTATATCAATGAGTTTGGTTGTTATAATTTATAAATAATAAAACAAAACAAAACATAAAAAAAGAGCAAAGATAAGTGAAGTATAGACAAAAAAGCCAGTCATACTTTGCACCACAGGTATTCTTTGCACCTTGTGTCAAATACTTTTGGTGGATGTGTAGAATTTTAAAGAAACAATTAATCATTTCTTCAATAATGGGATTCAGAATTAAGGAAATTAATAATATAAAAAATAATAATAGATGTCATTTTTAACACACCCACCAAGAGTATCTGACCTGAAGTGCAAAGAATACATGTGGTACGAAGTATGTTCAGCTTTTTCGTCTATACTTTACTTATCTTTGCTTTACTTTACTTTAATTATTTTTATGTAATAAAGAAAAGGAAAAAAATTAATGAGAAAAAAAAGTGTTAGAAAAATATTAATTTTTTTTTTTACTTTTTCAAAATTTTCATGCTTCAAAAGTGTTTCTTAGATTATTGTCTATCTATGTTTATATTTTCATAAAGTTTGGATCAAAAAATTATGGTTTCTGAGTATTTTTTGTAGAGTGTGTTCCACCGACAAATATTTTGAATTATCGAGGGGACCGGAATACATGTATTTTCTTCTAATTATAGAGGTTTTCTCAGGGGACTAAGCGTTTAGTTCGATTTATGGAGTTTTTCGAATTATCGAGGTTCGAATTATCGAGTGACTACTGTAATAGGGAGAAATTGTTTAAAAAAATAGTGTACATAGATATTTTAAAATATGAATTCTATGTATTTGTATAGTTTTTATAAATAATAACAGTATGAGGTGTGATAAAAAATGCAGGGACAAAAATTTTAACATAAATACTTTTTGTGTTATTGTAGATATTATTATACCAAAATGAACTAGAGATAATTTCCAGTATTTTAGTAGGCTCGCAAGGGTTTTGCCACTTTTGTATATTCTACAGACTTATGACCTTCAGCTTTCTAGCGATATAGACATTGTGGATTTACGGTCTTCCATTTTAATGATTGAATTTTAATTTTGAGATCATATCCATTTATCCATATTTCATCAACCATAATTGTTAATTTTATAAAATTTGGATAAGTTTAAACTATTTTTTAGTTTTAAACACATTTCTAGGAAATTTTCTAATTGGTTCTTCATTAACAATCTTGTCAATAATTTTGTGGTCACTGTTTTTTTTTTATACCCAATTAATCTATGAAAAATGAATAATAAAAACCAATTGATATACCAATTTTATTGTCTAATATTCTGACAGTTAATAGTTGGTTGTTTCTACTTTTTTCTCCAATATGAGCAATTATTTAATCTGATTTCAATGTTGAATGATGGCCATCATTAGTAGATATCTGACCTTTAAAATGTTTGAATCATTCATAAGTTACCAGCTTGATGAAACATTCATTATACTTTACTTTATTTTTTTTATTCAATAAATAAAGAAAAGGAAAAAAGGTATAGACAAAATAGTTTGGTTATACTTCGCACCACAGATAGTCTTCGCTCTTTGGGTCAGATACTCTTAGTGGGTGTATAGAATTTTAAAGAAGCGATAAATAATTTCTTCAATAAGACAATTCTGAATGAAGGAAATTAATAATATAAAGAATAATAATTGTTATCATGTCATCATTTTGAGCACATCCACTAAGAGTATCTGATCCGTATAGACAAGAATGCTAGACATACTTTGCACCAAGGATGTTCTCCGCTCTTCGGGTCAGATACTCTTGAGTGTGTTGAAAATGACAACTATTATTGTTCTTTACATTCTTTACATTATTTACTTCTTTCATTCAGAATTATCTTATTGAAGAAATTATTTATCATTTTTTAAAAATTATACACACCTATCAAAGGTATCTGACCCAAAGAGCAAAGAATATCCATGGTGCGAAGTATGTCCGGCTTTATTGTATATACTTTACTTTACTTTACTCTTTTTGTATCTAATAAATAAAGGAAAGCAAAAAAAAAATAATGAATGAGAATAAAAAGTGTTAAAATAATGTTCAAAAATTTTTCTTCTCATTTTTTAAATTATCTTACACCAAAATGTTTCTTATATTATTGTGTATCTATGTTTAAATTTTCATAAAGTTTGGATCAAAAAATGATGGTTTTCGAATCTTTTTTGTCAAATTTTGGGTAGATTTTCAAAAAAAAAAAAAATTTGAAGAATTGAGATATTCAAAAAAATGATCTCTTGAAAGTACCAACTATAGGAAAATCCGGTTTCAAAAAATTTTAAATCATTGTAAAAAAACTAGCTTCTTTGTTTTGCTCAGAATCTTATAAAGTTTTTTGTAAGAATTTTAGTCCCAGTTTTTTAAACACATCTCATATTTACTTACATATTGATTATTTTGTTAATTTTGTAATTTGTTTTATAATTATTTAAATTACATGTAAGGTATTGATAATTATTTATTTACTTTTATGTAAGAATTTTATTATTTTATTACAGAAATATACATGGTCTAATGTATAATGCATTAAAAATATTTACTGAAACTAATCCTGTACTATTTCATACGTGCACACAACAATTCAAAGAAGATAGGAAGACGTAAGTATAAATCAATCAAAAAAATAAAAATAAAAAAGTTGATAAAAGTTAATTTATATAAATAAATAAATAAATAAATATGAGTATTTTAATTTTATAAAAATTATTTATTATATATATATATATATATATATCAAGGCTGCCCAATTTATTTTGGAAGCGGGCTATAATTTCAATTATATTTAGCTGGAGGGCCATCTTATGAGCAAGACTTACTTACACTTATGATTCATCTATAATTCTATATTCTCTACAATATACATAGATACTTAAATATGTAGGTATTTAATCAAACAACATTTTAAATTGCTCATGTTTTAATAATAATAATTTTTTTATTAAATAATATAAAAAAAAAACCGGACATACTTCGCACGATGGGTGTTCTTCGGGGCGGAATCGTTTTCGGCCAAAATGAACCTTTTCCTTTTCAGTCATTCTGTAATGTCCGTTTTCGGCCAGTTCACTATTTTGGTCACCAATTTAAAAATTTAAAATATTTTTCACTATTTATTTCTTTTTTTTTTTCTCTGTTACACTACCAATTTAATAAATGTTTTTAAAAATTTGAACCCAGAAGATGTAGAAAATTGTTTCGTTGAGGATTTAATATCAGTACGTCCTGATGATAATAAGTTAAATTCATACTGTGACTATTTAACGGACACTTATATTAGTGAAGAAATCATTTTCCCGCCCACTATTTGGGCATCAGGATCTTCTGATTTAACCAGAACAACGAATATGTGCAAATATTTCATTCGTATTTTAATCAATGTTTTTATAAAGATTCTCCTCCAATAACGTATTGGTTAAATATAATTAATAAAGTTCAAACAGAATCCTACATAAAAATACGAAGTACAGATATTCCAAAATTCCCAAAAGACGGAAAAGTTCGGAGCCCTCAAGCAAAAAACAATTCCATCATAAAAAATGAGAGAGGAGAAATAACAAGATTAGAATTCATTAAATGCATGTGCTACAATTATAATAAAAAATATTAAATATCCCTGTAATTTTTTTTTTTTTTTTAAATGTAAATTGATAATATATAATGTAAACTATGTACCTAAATAATATAACTTAATATATTCAATAAAATTTGTGATTTTAAAATTACAATCATATTTTTTATATTTAAGAGTTTACATTGTAGACTAAAATTGTGTACTGGCCGAAAACGGAAATTACAGAATGGCCAAATAGGGAATTGACCGAAAAGGGAAAGGTTCATTTCGGTCGAAAAGGGACCCGCCCGTTCTTCGCACAGTATAAATTTATGCCTGACAATATAAAAAAGCTGATAATATAAAAACTAAATGAGAAAAAAAATGTTAGAAAATGTCCAAAATTTTTTTTTCACATTTTCAAAATTTTCTTGCGCCAAAATCTTTCTTATATTATGATTTTCTATCTATGTTTAAATTTTTATATGTTCGGATCAAAAAATGATGGTTTCCAAAAATGGTTTCAAAAGGTTACTAGTCGAAACTTTTGGACAAGTATTTCCATACGAAAAGTTGTACACAGAAAAAAAAAATAAACATCATTATAAAAACACTAGCTTCTTCACTTCGTTCAGAATCTAAAACATAAATGAGACCTATGAAGGGACTTATTTGAAATTAGTTAATCAATATCTAGTGACAAATCTGATGTTGATAATATTATCAAACCAGAAATGTGAGATGCAGTTAACGAACTACGATATTTAAAATAAAATAGAATGTTGGTGGGCCAATACAAATGCGTTGACTGGTTTGAGTTTGGGTAGCCTTGATATATATCATAGCCACTTTGTGAAACATTAAAATTTATTATAAATTTGTCACTTTTTTACAAAATGGTTATTCCAATTTAACATTATGTAATTTTTTTCACCATGTTGTCGTCCATCTTGTTTTCTGTTTTTAATCATTTACTGTAGAAAATTATTACTAATATTATAATTATTTATTTAAAGTATACAAATCTATTATATATTATCTTTGGCATTATTTTTATTGATTTAATTTTCATAAATTTGATTTTTTTTTAATATAACTTCTAAAGTTATGGATCTAGAAAATTAAAACTTTCACTAACTACTAAAAATAGTCACTCACACATTTGACTAATTGAAAAAACATTTGACTAATTTTGAGGTAAGAATAATATTTTGAAAATTTTGGAAATTTCTCGTTTTTTGCTAGTTTTAAATTTGTAAAATTTTAATGAATGGATATTGTATGCAAGCTGAAAATTTAATACAAATATATTCATATGTATTTCTAACAATGTTAAACAAATCTCGAAAATCGAAGACATTTATTACCTCACATACACACACACACACACACACGCTCACAAATTCTGAATACCCAACATTATTAAATAACATTTTATTAAATAAATCCTTCTCTCCAATTATTCAATTATTATTACATAATCTTTGAAGCTTTGGCTTAGAATCGTTTTATTGAAGAAATTCCTATTTCTATTTGGCTTTTAAAATTTGTAAATGATATACTTGATAGTTGATGTTATAAAAAAAAATACAGAGGTTTGCGGAGAAAGGATTAAACCTCCCTAGAAATTAAGATATATATCTTAATTTCTATATATATATACAGTGAAACCTCCCTTAACGGACACCTATAAATAGCGGACACCTCCAAATAGCGGACGTTTTTTTGGGTACGGGGACATTTTCACTACTTTTGTATAGGAAAACCTCTAAATAACGGACACTTTTATGACATTGATATTAGTAATTTTTATCTTAAATTAAGAATTATTTTGGAATACCAGAATAAAAATCTCAATTATGTATTAAGTTATCTTATGAGTACAATATTATGCTGTACATATATGAAAATCGTATCTTATCCGTTCAGTCATCGCGTCAACGAAATATTGTAATTAATGCATTGTCTTATGTGCGTTTAATTGCGTTTGTGATGCCAACGTTTAATGTAGTGCGAATTTATTATACATAAACTAAAGTAACAGATTTTTTTCAGAAATGTTAGTTTTTATTTTTTAAGATGTATTTAATTAATACAAAAATAAAATAAAAATTTAGGTAACTGTTTTTTTTTCATAAATGTTAGTTTTATCATGTATGTACAATGTACATATTTAATTAACGTAAAAATAATATAAAATAAAATTATTGAATTTATTAATTTATTAAAAAAATGTTTTCCTCTAAATAGCGGACAAAATTTCGTCGACCGAGAGTGTCCGCTATTCAGAAGTTTCACTGTATATATATATGTAACTGCAATATTATAATAAAAATACCTATAGGAAGAACCTATAAGGAAATTTTCTGCAACCCCTTCTTCCCTAAATTCCCCTAAATTAGCTGATTATAGCTCAGCCCCTCCCCCCATGCAATTTTTAAAATCTGTTACCAATGATAAGAACAAATTCAAATACTTTGCTTAGAGTATTATTAATTGATTTGCAATTATGACTGGATCCGATTTATATATTACCATCAAGTACTTGGAGTATAATTTAGAATTCATTAATTTACAAATATTTTTTAATTTTTTTTACTTTGCTTTTTTTGATTGTTTGTTAATATTTTTCTATGATCTTAATTTTAATTAATTTAATATGTTTTTTGAACTTGATACTATTGTTCATATTTTAGTGAGATGGAGAAAATGAAGAAACGAGATGAAAAGTGGCACCGTATAGAAGAGTTGGCTAAAAAAAATCCAAATTTTACAGGATCCATTGATAGTAACATGTCATTTTATTCTGACTTAGCAAGGTCACCAATTAATGATTTAGATCCAACTATTGATTTGAACAATTTAAATGATGATACTAAGTATCATATTGATACAGATGTAATATTATTTTTTTATAACTTATTTAAATACTTTAAAGATATTTTATATTTTATATTTTTACTTTAGAATCGTAAAAATCGAAAAGAAAAACCTTTATTGAGGCGTAAATCAGAATTACCACATGATACATACACATTAAGAGCATTAAACGATCATAAGCGAGCGGATGAATTTTTATCTACACCACCTGATGTTAATAAATGCTAGCCAATTGTTTCAATTGTGATGACCATTTTATTTCTATACAAAAGAGTCAACAACTAAGGTTAATCAATAATTATTTTAATTAATTTATGGAGTTATGTAGTCTATCATATCAAGTCTTAATAGGTAAAAGGACATAAACATCATTTCGAGAATTATTCAGAAACAAACACACAAAAAAAAATAAAAAACCAAACAAACATTTAAAATGTAATATTTGATGAATTTTAGAATTTTTTGTTTTAAGTTTTGTATAATTTGATCTGAAATAAGTTCGTATAAAATAATTTACCATTATTATAGTACTGAATTATTTATGGTGCTTACAATAAAAATAAAAATTAAAAATTAAGATACTACGCTTATTCTTTATACTAATCTTATTTACAATCTACACATTGTTGTTGTTTACAACAATTTTTGCTCTACCTCTGTTGCTTATGCTTCTCAATTATATCACTTACATCCAGTGATGTTTTCGTAATTTTTTTCTAGGGTATACGCATCAGTGGAGATAAGGGGAGGCATCCTCCCAATCCTCCCAATTTTTTTTATAAATTACATTAGGTTAACACCTTCAGAGAGGGCTAAATCAATTGTAATAATATTTAGTCTTCCTACCTCTGAAAAAAAAAAAATTTTATTCTACTTCTATCAACGAGTCGAATTGATCATAAAATTTTTGTTATAATTCCAGTTTAATTTGTTTACATGGCTTATACCGCAGCCTCGGTTATAGATAGTCTATTACAAATGCAACCGTGATTGTAATTATGTAATATAAAGCCGAGTTCTTACTACACCATATCGTGTGGGTAATGATAATAATAAATTCAACTTTTGGCTCTGAGCTCATAAATTATTACAAGACACAGTGTAGTGGGAACCCAGTTATACTGATATAAAATAAAAATAAGATAATCGATTATTAATAAACAAATGAAAATTTTCCAAAATATTTTTCAAAGATTAAGACGTATAATTTTTTTTCGAAAATAGGTAATTAATATTTTTTATTTCAGTTTTGTCTTTGATTGATTTTTAAAGTATATACGTGCGTATACCCACGTATCTGTTGTCGTTTTGTAGGGTATACGCTAAATCAGTAAATTGGTGCCAGGGTATATGTCGTATACCCGCGTATACCCTCCAAAACACCACTGCTTACATCATTTTTCAATTATTAACAAATTTAACTCCTGGCAATTTTGTCAAAATTTAAACAGTTATAAAGCAAAAATCAGCTATTTCCTATGATACAATCACTTCACCTTTATATCATTGATAGAGCTAATTTTTCTGAAATTTTTGGTATCAATAGATCATTTTGGTCAAAAGTGTCGTTTATGTCCTTTTGCCTATTAGGGCTCGATATTTTGAATTTATAATTATCTTTATGTAGATTTATTTTACGTAAAATCTAGTGTCTCCTAAATTTTTTATATTTAACAACTTTCATTTCAAGAAGTTGTTTATAAAATTATTTTTCTTTATAAAACACTTCAAGTAAATTATTTATATAGTAAGATATTTATTTATTAATTTTAATAATATTTTAATTACAATTAAATTCTTTTTAATATTTTCTCGCTTTTTTATAATCTTACGCATTTCTAAAATAACTAAATACAATAAAATATGAAAAATATATTTAAGTGTATAATAATATCAAAACTGCCAATTGACTGAAACATTGGGGAACTAATTATTTAATTCTTGTTTTTGTGTTTTGTGGCTGTAATAAATGTAAAATTATATTTTAAGTACTGTTCAGAATAGATATTTTAAAATTTAAATTAAAATTTTCTTGTTTATTAAATGTATAAATAGGTTTTTTAGTGTGTGTTACTTTTTTTATCTGATATTGAACATTTAATCCACTACTATAAAATCCAGTGCTTCAGCATCTTTGATTTCATTCTCTTGCTATTATGATAATAATAACTCTAATCTATCATTTTTGGGTAAACTTTTATTTGTTGTGTATTTTTTTATAAATTGTTTGCTAAAAGTGAATTAAAATATGGTTATTTTGAAAATTTCATGAGCTAAGTAACAATTGCTCTATGAATAATTATTGGGGGGGGGTCCTTATTTTTAAATGTTTAAATTTTTTGAATGATCTTCCTAGTTATAGGTTCCAATATATATAAAAATGATGTATACAAAATTCATACATAATCGGATAAGTTAAACCCGTGCTATAAAGCTCTCCAATGTCAACATAAGTTATGAAAAACAATTTTTTTTTAAATTTTTGTAGAATTGAGTAATTCATAAATGTAACTAAGAAGTTCAATTATAAATTAATATTTCATGAGGTAAAAACAATTTTTATTAAAACAAACAATTTATAATAATTTCTACATTTTTAATTAATTTCTAATAATATCACAGTAAATATTTAAATTTGAGTGCATGTATTATAATTTTACACAAGGTGGTTTTATTTGAATTTGAATATTGTCTTCTATATTCTGTGACAACTTGAAAAATTTACTGCTTCTGTTCTTCATTCGTTGAACCAATCTTTGTTAAAATCTTTGATTAATTTAACAGATCGTTTAGCCATATCATTCACAACTTAATTCTCGGATTATTTCTTCACCCTATTTATTATTGCTGTCTGAAGTTGACGGCGATGTTTCAATAGTTATAATTTATATTGAACCTTTTGAAAAAAATTTAAGTTTTATTTGGAACAAATGCATCAATGTTATTCTTTATTAAACTCAGTATTTAACCCTTTCAGACCCAGAATTAATTTTTTTTTATAATATTTTTTTTTTTCATGCATTTTGTAAGAAGTTATTGATATGTCCCCTGTGAAGGATATCAGGCGTATATGGAGTCAAAAATATGTCAGATCCAAATTTAATTTTTCCTTTTGTTATAATTGTTTTTTTCCATTTCACGATAATATTCATATATTATCATGAAATAGATAGCATAGATACACGAAAACATTTTTCAAATGTTTTTTTTATATTTTCCTATGAGTTTTATGCTATATGAAGAATATCAATGTTATTATTATATTATCATATTATGATTATTATATTTTGACGTCTCACAAGCTCAATGTCCCTCTAAGAATATATAAATTAATAATTTATTCCTTTTTACATACTTGTCACTTTGATTTTTATGTATTATTTTACATAATATCTTCCTTGATAAAGTCCTAAATATGCTATTGCTGAGCATTAATAGTTATACTAGTACTTATGTTTGATTTTTAATTTGTTTAAAATGTTGGCGATTTTTGGAAATTCTAAAAGTTAATAATATATGACAGTACTAATACATACATATCTTATTATATATTTTAAATATTGTTTTGCATGATTTGAGTACATTTTGTAATAAATAATAGCAATGTTGTATTAATATTGCAATATAATTTTAATATTTATTTATTTATCATTAAATTGTGTCAAATAATGTTTTTTTTTTGTTTTTGCAGGATTACTCAAAAATAATTTTTTATGGTTATTTATCTCATTAGGGGTCACATAAATGTTAAGTTTATTTTTGTTAGGATCAACCTGTTCTAATTAGTTCAACCACTAATTTTTTCCATATTGTATAAAAGAAAGAAGTCTAGTTGAATTGAACACATTCTTATATACTTTGGTTGTGTTATTTATTTTTAAAATAAACAAAATGTGTCATTTATATTTTTATTTATTTTACCACGGTATATAATTGCATTCAAGAATATTGTCATACATTTTTTTAATTCTCTTGTTCGATTATTATTATTATCATTATACATATATTATTATTTTATTATTATTTTTCTTAAACTTATATTTATATATATTTAATACAGATGTAATAAAACATATTTTGTGTATAAAAACATGGCTAAATTTTGTCAGTATAATAAATAATTAGCATTCAAAAAATATTTTAACTAGTATAATATATAAAATTATACATACCAAAAATAAAGATTTATAACCAATTAAAAAACATTTTTTTTTATCAAAAACAGAAATAGTAAGTAAAAAAAATTATGTTTATGCATATTAAGTAAATTATTTGATTTTTAAACATATATTTTCACTCAATATGTTATTATTGACTAAGTTGTATATCTTTTAGAGTAATAAGTATTTTTTTGTTTTAAAATCATGAAATGTTGATCATATTTTATGTATACTTGTATTTTGGGTAGACCTACCAACAGGGATGAAATATTGTTTTTAACTATAATATGAAATATCAAATGTTATATTTATGTTGTACAATTAAAAAAGATATTTATATGAAATTAAACTAAAATTATCAAATAATTTGAAATATAATAAATAATATATAATCATAAAAACAATAATTTATTATTGGCGGGTAGGCCTGGTATTATGGTAATATATATATATATTTTTTTGAGATATAATTGTCCATAAAATCAAATTTATGAATTATTATGTATAGTGTTGATAATAAGCTTTATACTTAATAATAAATATGTACATGTGTTAAAAAATTCATTTTATTTTATTTCAATTTTATTACAAAATGAGGATTCCAAAATATATGTTATAGTTTCATGCACTTGTTATTATTTAGTTTTACCTAAATTATTTATTCACTGTGATTATGATATATTTACCTGTAGCGGTACCAATAAACATAAATAAAAAGTAAATGATGATTTTATTTAAATATGGATTTTCTCTTAATGTTTTGTGGCTTAAAGAGTAAGTGTTGATTATATTAAATTTGAGAGTCTGAGTGTAGCGAGGAAGATAGTGTTTTTACAATGTTTAATTTATTATTTTTTTTATATGTACACATTGTATAGAAATTCTTGTCTAAAAGGTTGAACCAAGAAATTTTTAAATCAAGATTTTGTTCTAGATGGTACTTGTGAGTGGTTATCTTTTTGAAATTCTCAACAGTTTTTCTAAAATTTGGGAAAAATTATCCGAAAACATTTTAAAACTTTTTTTTTTTTTAATTCAAACTTTACGCAAATTAAAATATTGATAAACTATAATATGAAAAATATTTTGTTGGAAGAAAATTTTTGATATATGAATTTTTTTTCTTGTTCTTAGTTAATAGTAGAATATAAAACTGGATGAGTACAAAATAATTTTTTTGTAATATTAATAAACTTTATAATTTTGAAGTAAAATTGTCTTGAATAAACTGAAGTTCCACTCAGAATCATCTTATTAAAAAAATTATTCATCGTTTCTTTATAAATCAGTACCCCCACCACCCACCAAGATCATTTCACTCTAGTTACTAATAATTTCCACCTGTCGTTAGATCACTATTACAAGTATATTAGCCGTTCCTTTGACTTGTGTTACATATTTATCAAAAATCATTATGAATGCACTAATAACAAATAATTGTACACATATATCAATTCAACGGCAGTGGCATAGCGTGGAATTCAAACTCCCAGAGCAGAGATCAGATTTTCCGTCTCTTTTTGGGAAAAATGACTTGCTCGCTATTTAAATTTTAATGAATTTTATTTTACTTTACTCGTTCCTCTATATTCAAAGACTTTTTTCTTTTGCTCTTTGCTTTTCAAATTAGGACTAACAGGAAACAACCTTTTTTTGCCACCCCTCCTAAAAAATGCTGCCTCCCCCTGCGTTACATCACTGACTGCTGGTCGATATATTATATTTCTCAGAGTACTTAGTTATTATTAAATTGTTGACTTATTTACTGCTCATTATCATCCTTTTTATGGGTATTTGTTTTTATTATATATTACTAGGGCTCGGATTTAAATACACTAAAAATGCTCTAAAAAACAGTCAAAAATTCCCTTAAAAAATGCATTTTATTGTGAAAATACTCTGAAAAAAAGCCGGACATACTTCGCACGATGGGTCTACTTCGCACAACGGGTGGTATTATCTTGACGGACGTATTACATTTTAAAGAAACGATAAATCATTTCTTCAGTAAAACGATTCTGAACAAAGGAAGTTAATAATATAAGAAAAAAAAAATGTCCAAAATTTTTTTTCAAATTTTCAAAATTTTCTTACGCCTAAATCTTTTTTATAGGATTTTCTATCTATGTTTAAATTTTCATTAAATTCTGATCAATAAATGATGGTTTTTGAGTCATTTTTGTCAAATTTTGGGTAGTTTTTTCCAAAAAAAACATTGAAGAATTGAGAAATTCAAAAAATGACCTCTCTAAAGTACAATCTAGAGGCGAATCGAGTTTCAAAAAGTTATTGATCGAAACTTTTGGACAAGTATTTCTATACGAAAAGTTGTCCACAGAAAAAAATAAATAAACATCATTGTAAAAACACTAGTTTCTTCACTTCATTCAGAATCTAAAAGGTCCTATACATTTTAATATTTTCATTTATTTTGCTATTTGCTATAGGTAAACCATAAGTAGGTGAGCATAAGTAAAGATAAGATTCAAACTTTATAGCAATTACAGAGAGATTTATAGATATTATTAAGGAAAAAACCAAAAAACATGGATAGTAATATTTTTAATTAGCTAAATTTAAATTATTGACTTGTATAATGTATAGATATTATAAATTGAAATTGTAGGGTTATTGTTCAAATATGCATTTAAACGAATAAAAAAAAGACTTAAAAATGCTGAAATATGCCCTAAAAATGAAAAAACATCGAAATATGCAAAATAAAAGTTTTTGTTTTGATGTCTCTGTCACATGAAACAAATTTTGTAGTTGGAAAGCATTTTCTAAGATCATCCAAAAAAATATGCATTTTGCATTGAAATCCGGGCCCTATATATTACATTTTAATCAGTCAAATCAGTACCACTGGCACATATTGTAAATGATTATTATGTGGTTGTACAGAATACATTTTACTACATTATTGATGTACCTATAGGTGAAGTATATTATGCTGTGTGTTTGTATTTGAATCTCCTCCAAGGAAGGGGTGATTTGTGAATTCTTTATACATCACATTACCGTTGAGGCACAGCCTTAAATAAACAAGTCATGTAGTGCTATTTTGAGTGATTTTGGCAAAAAAATTAAATTTTTGATAAATTTGAGGTTTGTAGTGGCTTGTAAAGTATCGAAAATTTAAAATACCTCTAAGGTGGTCATGTGGGTAGTCAAATGATATCAAAATTTTGTGAAAGACATCTGTGTAATTTACAAGATGATATTTTAATCCAATTTTTTACAATGACATTTTATATACGTCTAATAGTAAATAATACATTAAGCATATATTTAAGTAATGATCATAATTCTCAGAGAAAAAGAAAAAAAGTAAAGTAAAGAAAAGTAAAGGCAATAAAGCTGGACATACTTCGCATCATGGAAATTCTTCGCTCTTCGAGTCAGATACTATTGGTAGGTCTGTGGAATTTTAAAGAAATGATAAATCATTTTTTCAATAAGACGATTCTGAACGAAAGAAGTTAATAATATAAAGGTTAATAATGGTCATCATTACCAAGAGTATCTGACCCGTAGAGCGAAGGATATCGTGTTACAAAGTATGTCTGGCTTTCTTGCCTTTGCTTTGCTTTACTTTACTTCACTTTGCTTTATTTTAATTTTTTTTTTTTTTTATCTAATAAATAAAGGAAAAAATATTCAGAGAGAAAAAAAATGTTAGAGAAATGTCCAAATTTCTTTTTTTACATTTTCAAAATTTTCTTGCGCCAAATGTTTCTTATATCATTGTCTATCTATGTTTAAATTTTCATAAAGTTTGAATAAAAAATGATGGTTTCCGAGTATTTAATGTCAAATTTTGGGTAGTTTTTTCCAAAAAAAAAAAAAAAATGAAGAATTGAGAAATTCAAAACATGACCTCTCTAGAGTACCAGCTAGAGGAAAATCACGATTTAAAATGTTACTGTTCAAGGCTTTTGGACAAGTAGATCCATACCAAAAAGTGTTCACAGAAAAAAAAGGAAAAAAAAAAGTGTATACTACGCTCGTCGGGGTGTTCTTCCCACGTCGAGTGGGATTCTCTTGACGGGTGTATTGAATTTTATTAAAGAAACGATAAATCATTTCTAAAAAATCATTTTCTAAAATGATTTTGAACGAATTTTATTATTATTAATAATAATAATAATAATAAAAAATAATAAATGCGAAAAATTCGGAGTGCCGGGTTGGATTTGAAGTACTGGAGGTACTGTTGTGTCATAATGGTATTGCTGTTCCACTACGCCACACTAACATATTTAACGTTTTATGGAAATAGTAGGTATTTAATATAATAAGTAATAACCGAAAATATTGAATTTTCAAATAAAATAAAATAGTTAGAAAACTATTGTTGCATGTGGATTTTAATTCACACCATCGTATTCAGCGTCGAAAAACACATAAGATGCAATAATACATTATCAACCTTCAGTAATCAAATGCTTATAATCTATAGATATTTCGTAATATCTGTCTGTATTTTCTTCGATTTTTTTTCAATCAAATCCTTGTAAAATGTTTAATTATTCGTCCGTAAGAAATTTTATTGCACCAAAATATTCGCAATATAGTCACCAAGTTTTAAAACAATCGGTTTGGCCAATTTTCTTATATTGAAGTGTATTACATTAAAGTGTGTAATTTTAGGTAAAACTATCGAATTTCGTCGAAATTCTAACATCAAACGGGTATAAAAAAAAAAGTTGATTAACGATTAACGAAATTTTTTCAGAACAATTAGAAATATATGTCAGTGACATTATATTAAATTTTCATGTATTAATATCAAAAATCAAAAATTTTATTGCATAAAAACTAACAAAAAATGAGAAAATTTCTGAAATTTTCAAAATGCTGTACTTAATTCAAAATTGATCAAATCTTTTTGAAATTTTTAAAAAATGTTCTCGTAACTATTTTTAGTGGTTGGTGATAATGTAAAAACATTAGCTTCTTCACTATGTTCAGAATCTAAAAGTGTGTACTTTTCTCGACGGGTTGTTCTTCGCACGTCGGGTGGGATTCTATTTTGTTGGAATTGAATTTTAAAGAAACGATAAATCATTTCTTCAATAAAACGATTCTGAACGAAGAAAGTTAATAATACAAATAAAAAAATGCGAAAAATTAAGACTACTGGGTTAGAATCGAACCCGGGCCATATACGAGCCATACAAAAGGAGGGTTACACAACAGTTACACAACGACAAGGTCAAAATTTGATATAGCGTATGCGGACGCACCAATTCTATCGAATGGGGAATACATTTTATTTATTTTTTTATTTTAGATTCTGAACGGAGTGGAAAAGCTTATGATTTTACAATGATGTTTATTTTTTTTCTCTTTCTGGAAACACTTTTTTTGTGTAGAAATACTTGTCCAAAAAATTCGATCAGTATTTCTATAGAACCCGAATCACATACAAATGGTACTTAAAACAAGTCATTTTTCAAATTTCTCAATACTTTTTCCAAAAACGAGGAAAATCTGTCGAAAAATTGAAAATTACTTTTCAATATAACTTCTAAAATAATGTAGTTAGAGACTTGAATCTTTTAACAACTAATAAAAATGGTTACGAAAACATCTCATAAAAATTCTTAGTTTGTGGTCTGAGGTAACACGAGTATTATCACCCCATCTTCTCTACAGTCTACACCGTGATATCAAATATAAGTCAAGACGTGGCCGACGGCATGGCAAGTTACCAACAATACCATATATTAGCCAAATACATCAAATTGTTATAATATAATTATATAATTAAACTATTTTTACAAAAATTCAATTATTAAAAAATAAAATGGCAAAAGTACTATAAAATGTTTTGTTCGTTTAGCAATTGATGTATATCTAGTAGTAAAACAATAAAAATATTAACAATTGTAATACGTAATATTGATATCATTTTAAAAATTAATAGGTTGCATTTAATATTGATTAACTTCAAAATGATATGAATATAATAATTAGATTTGTTTGGAGGGAGAAGTATGTATTATTAATGATTGTCTCGTGTTAAATTATGAGTGATTCGAGGCTTAGAAATAATAAACTAAAAATGTACTTTACATGTACGTATAGAATATAGATGACAGAATTTTATTTTGAAAAAATAAAACATAATTCGTATGTGACTATTGGTATAATGGTACATACTATATATTATATTAAAGGCAACGAGAATAATATAGAATAACATATCAATTGAATAATCCTTGATCACAATACATTGCTGTTATTTTATGCTCAAATGTATATAAATTCGGACGATGATGAATAATTGTAGATAAATTATTGTACACAAATATTTTCCGGTTAGGTTTTTAAAACGGTTTCCGTCGAAATAACGTTGTCCACATTCGCGTAGGATATGATGGCTGCAGGGGTTGTTGCTGCTTCAACCATGACACTCTTTTGAACAGAAATAATCGGTTTTTTCTAATTGATCGCTTTTTCCCGATTTGGCGTCGCCTCTGTCGTTGTCGTTCCTGTCATGCCACGACCACACATTGGCGCTGGCGTCGGGCATGGGTCGTCCCCGTCTTCGTGCCGATGCTGCAACGGTTTGATTTTCGTGCTGACGCCCAGACACCCGACGTCGTCGACGAGGAAATCCACAAAGTTGCTCTCAATGGACCACAAATAACCTTGGAATCCTACGGTCATCATCAATGTTGTTCTGGAATTTTGCGAACTGGGCTGCACGGACCTGCGTATAAGAAACTACGTGATATGAAAGCAATGATGGTTATAATAATTATTATACGATGTTCAAGGAGAGGACAAAAAAGAAATGGAGTAAAGAAGTTATATTTTAAAAATTTGTATTTTGAATTATTTAGTTGATTATAAACTGTGTGGGCTGTGTCTCATAATTATTATGGTATATAATATTAAGGTACAAAAGTGTATTGAACAATACATTTATTGCTATAAAACGTTAACAAGTACAGGATAATAGACATATTTTTCAATTATTCTGTAGTCACCATTCAAATTTATGAATTTTCCTAATTGATGAAGTATTTTGAAAATTCCATGTCGGAAAATACGCAGTACATTTTCTATCTAAGTACACGGTAATTACTTTTATGACCTTTATTTTGAAAGTGAGTTGCGTTCGTGGAACGAAAGGATTTGGTGATTGTACAATGATGTTAAGTTTTTTCTTTCTTTCTGGAAATATATATATTTTTTAATCGAAAACGTGCTCGTCTTTAACTTGCGTACAGTTTATATTCTAAACTGCGAAGAATTGTTAACTCGACAAAATATAGTAATATTTTAGATTCTGCACGAAGTGAAGAAGCTTATGATTTTACAATGATGTTTATTTATTTTTCTCTTTCTGGTTACACTTTTTCGTATAGAAATACTTGTCCAAAATTTTCGATCAGTATCTCTATAGAACTCGAATCACACACAAATGGTACTTTTAAACAGGTCATTTTTTAAATTTCTCAATAATTTTTTTCAAAAACGGGGAAAATCTGTCAAAAATTTACAAAAAACGCCAAAATTTACCCGAATTTCCGTAAAATTGAAAATTACTTTTCAATATAACTTCTGAAATAATGTAGCCTGAGACTTGAAACTTTCACCAAATAGTAAAAATGGTAACAAAAACATCTCATAAAAATTTCAAAAATCTCAAAATTCATCAATTTTGAGTTTACTACAGCATTTTGAACATTTTGGAAATTTCTCATTTTTTGTTAGTTTTTATGTTATAACATTTTTGATTTTTGATACTTAGAATTGAAAATTTAGTAAGATCTTACTCGTATATATGTTTAATTGACATGAAAATCTCGAAAATATTAAGTCAAATTTTTTCTTTACACTCGTTTGAATTTAGAATATCGACGAAATTCGTTAGTTTTTACCAAAAATTACACACTTTAACTTACATAAAAGAAAATTGGCGTAACCGATTTTTTTGAAACTTAATGCCCAGATAGAAAATTTTATTGTGAATATTTTGGTGTAATAAAATTTTGAACAAACAAAGAATTAAACATTTTACAAGGGTTTGATTGAAAAAAAAAATCGGAGAAAGTACAGATAAATTACCTATTTTATTACATATTTCTTTTGTTATATATACCCGAAAGGCTGAGAGGTTGATTGGTAATATTTTTTTGTTATCTTATGTATTTTTCGATGCCTAATATGATGGTGTGAATTAAAATCTACGTGCATCAATAATTTTCTAGTTATTCTATTCTATTTATTACTCGTTTGCGTACATCAACTAAATCTCATTCCTAATTTAGACCAATATTTTAACTTGCAGTGCGCCAGTGCCAGTTTAATAATCAATGATAAAATATCACGTCATCAATGATTTATTTAGTATTATAATCGACTACAAAATATCATATCAAAAAATTATTTTAATAATCAACGACAAAGAAGAAATTACATTAAAATTCATGAAATATATATGCAAATGTAATTTATATGAAATATACAATAGAAGAAAACATTTTTAATCACGCCTGTTGATACAGGCAGTCCCAAGCCTGTAAAAGTGAGAAGGAAAAGGGTTTGAAAACAAACTTATAAAGCATTTAAACACGATTATTATTTTTGTTAGTGTTTTTGAGTTCTAGTAGACTTTTAGTATAGTTTATATACAGAAACTAGTTCTACGTTTGAGTTCTTTAATTGCCGGTATTAGAAATTCGTGTGCGCAAACGAGTCGCAAAAAAAGGGTAAATGTATGCAAACGAGTATCACTCGGATTTAAAAACACAAAAAACGGTCAACTATTCCCAAAGAAAAATGCAAAGAATACAGAGCGATATTTACTTTGTATTATACGTAATTATTGTAATTTTGATCAAAAACGAGAAAAACCGTGAAAAATAATGTTTCGACGAACTATATATTGAAAACAATTATCATCTGATGATAATTAAAAAAGAATTTGCTGTTTGCGTGAGTGTACGTGGTTAAAACAATAGTAATAATCATAAATGCAACAGGAACTGCAACGTTTGGACTAAAACGTCTGAGCGCAATATTTGGATAAATACAAGTACTTAAACTCGTCAGTAGTTATTGTTCTCACCGATTAATATAATGTGACACACTGTTTATCTCTTTTGCACACGCACAAACACATACAGTGGATGAAGAGAGTCAGGTTAACAAGAGATGTGAGCTACTTTATGTCGGGATTATATATATATTATATATATACGCATGCATGGGGTTCATGAAATAATGGCCGTCACTGTTATCAAATGGTGTTTGATATTTCGGTTGTAAGCACAGATTATAAATCTTTGTAGTATATCTGTGGGTTGTAAAAGAGTCGTGAGTTGTACACATTACGGTAACGATCCATCCACCACTACAGCCGTGATGTTAAGACGTATACACAACGCACGTGTTCACCAAATCAGAAGAAAGAAGAATTTTTTTGTTTAAAAGAAATCTATCTCCAAAATATATAATATATAATGTATATAATAAACATGAAAAGTATGTACATAATATATGTAGTTATGTATTATGCTTAATAGCAATAAAGATTTCCTCACACTACCAGATGATTTCTTTTTAAATTTAAAATTATTTAACAAAAAATCAAAATTAAATATTTTTCGAATCGCTGGATAGACAAAGTAATAACATTTTATAGAACAATGTCGGGGGAAGTGTTTTAAAATTTAAACACGCGCAATACTCAAGTTCGACCACGGACGGACGTGGTCTTATTGTTATCTATATCATTTCCGATTGTTCAATAATATTAATACATAATTTATTCAATATTCTGAGGCCTACGCGTAAAATGTATAATAATATTATATTATTATACTTGTTTATGAGAATTGTGTTCAATTTTTGTCGTTTTTCTCCGTCAGGGATAGTATATACAATATACATATAAGGCCATATCCCTTTTCCTCCACAAAATCAGATTCCATTATTCTCCACCGTTTTTTTCCTCCAAAAAAGGTTTTCTTCCACTGACAATATTACTGTTATTTAACAGTATCAAAATTTAATCTATAAACTCAACTAAAAACGATAAAAACAAGTAATTCTAACAATAAACTGCAGTAAAATAAAGATTATCTTTATCCAGCATGAAATATATTGTTACAAACAAAGTTTTGTATAAAATTTACTCGTGTTCTCGTGTCTATCGTATTCATAAATATTGTATTTAAAACGTAAATCATTAGGGTTTATGCTGTCGTATTACATTATAATAAGTATGCGTTTTGAAAAAGTGATTAGTTTGAAAAGTTGATAAAGCTCAAAACTATTAGCGTTAACAGATAATAGAAAACCAATTGTTACAATATAAAATGATTAGGTATACAATTACACTCGTTTTCCACTAAACTATTTTTAGACTTTATGTTCTTATATCTTAATATCTTATTTAATATTTCGAGAGAATTAACGTTTGGTATAATGGTTAAAGATGTATAATCAGTCCTGTAAAGTATTTGAGTAAAAGTATTCAAATACTTTTTTTAAGTATTGAATAACTTTTTAAATACTTTCAGCATGAAGTATTTTGAATGGTATTTTAAATACTTTTTTTTTTGTATTAAATACTTTTTGGTATTGAATACTTTGGTTTTTTATTTCGAAC
>JAIPRM010000460.1:0-27292 GCA_025469315.1 Stegophylla sp. TES_Ste_2020
AAAATTCGGATCAAAAAATGATGGTTTCCGAGTCGTTTTTGTCAAATTTTGGGTAGTTTTTTCAAAAAAAAAAAAAATTGAAGAATTGAGAAATTAAAAAAATGACCTCTTTAAAGTACAATCTAGAGGAAAATACGGTTTCAAAAAGTTATTGATCGAAACTTTTGGACAAGTATTTCTATACAAAAAGTTGTACACAGAAAAAAAATAAATAAATATCTAGCTTCTTCACTTCATTCAGAATCTAAAAATGTAATTGTAAGAATGGGGGAATACTTTGTAACAGTAAATGTCACGATAGTTTACCATTTTGTAATAAATAATACTTAATAAAATATATGCTACCTAAACTATATATTAAAAAATTAATTTGTTAAACTATATTTATTTATGAATTTATTAGCTAGGTATCTATTTGATTATGAATGTTATTAGACATGTCAACATTCACTAAATAACTATTGCAAATGTCAACAAATACTGGTAAATGTCCGCATTGTGAGATATTTGAAATAATTGATAACATTCACCAAAATGATTGGTAAATGTCAACATATACTGTCAACATTTACTGCCATGCGGTTCATACACCTTAGCATATATATAAATATATATATTTTATATGACCAATATTTATTCTAAATTTGAAATGAAATTCTTATACACGTTTTATTTTATTATAATGCACTTATATGTATCACAAAAATTTATTTAATTAAATAATTAACATAATATAACGATTTCTTTTGGAAAATGGCTGTTTTACTTAAAAGTCTAGGATTGGGGAATCATAGCATTTCTATATATACTTCATAGATGTAATAAATCATAGCAGATTGATATACAAACACGTTTTAAAGCACAGAAAATATAAATAAAGCATTTTATTTTGTACATTTTCGCATATTTTAAAGAGGTTTGTGAATTTTTCAATTTTTTTTTTTTTTTTGTCATATTGACGCACATTCGACGATTTTTGGCAATTACTATCATAACTTATGGATAATAGTTGTTCAAAATGTATCAATTATAACTTTTACGAAAATTTGTTTCGTGGATAACATATATAATATAATGTAAGTATATAGATTTTAACGACATCGAATATAATATAGTTTTTTTATCGGGTCGTAATAAAAGATGCATTATATATATACATATATTATGTTTGTCGTATTTATTTGGTATACTTCTTTTTTTTTTTTTCTCTATTTGTCACCGCGCACGATTTTTAGACCGTAATATATTAGCCGTATACACGTATATATAGACAGTTGTGTACAGGAAACGGGCGTACAATAAACGAACCGAGACTAGTGGTGCCGCGAAATTCAAATTTTTGAATACCCTCGTTGACAAATGACTCCATGGGATGTATACGTATGCGTGCACGTTCATTACGCGGACTAAACGCGAAATAGATGCAACCTACTTACAATAATAATAATAATTATTATTATCGCGCGTTTATTTTGTACGCTCGACGACTTCGTGCTGAACTCGTGGATGCAAAATATATTATTTTACATTCTGAACGGAGTAAAAAAGCTAGTGTTTTTACAATGATGTTTATTTTTTATTTTTTTCTGTGTACAACTTTTCGTATGGAAATACTCGTCCAAAAGTTTCGGTCAGTAACTTTTTGAAACCGGATTTGCCTCTAGATTGTACATTAAAGAGGTCATTTTTTGAATTTCTCAATTTTTTCAATTTTTTTTTGGAAAAAACTACCCAAAACTTGACAAAAACGACACGGAAACCATCATTTTTTGATCCGAACTATATGAAAATTTAAACATAGATTGAAAATCATATGAAAAAGATTTTGGCGCAAGAAAATTTTGAAAATGTGAAAAAATTTTTTGGATATTTTTCTAACATTTTTTTTTCTCATTTATTTTTTATATTATTAACTTCTCTCGTTCAGAATCGTTTTATTGAAGAAATGATTTATCGTTTCTTTAAAATTCAATACACTCGTCAAGAGAATCCTACCCATCGTGCGAAGTATGTCCGGCTTTTTATCTTTGTACACTGAACCTACTTTAAATGTACGTGTTTACGCGCTAACGGGCATATTATTATGTAATTACCCGTTTATCGAAATACACTCGTTTACCGAATTTCAAATTATAAGCATATCGAAAAAACCTCCAGTGATATCACAATAATATTTTTATTGGATTATTTTTTTCTGCGAACAATTTTCCCGAGAACAGGGAAAAACTATCGTAAATGTGAGCCAAAAGGATGAAATATGATGTGAACTAGATTTTTTATATTTAATAAGTTTATATTTAGTCGTAATTAGAGATAACTCATAGAGCCATCAACTTGAACTTTTTTCCCATTATTAGTACACAGAGACCTGAAAAATATTTCAAGAAAATTTGACTATTTTTTAGATAAATATAGAATTTAAGAAATACGTTTTTTCTTTTTTAATGAAATTTGAAATCCTTGATATTATGAGCTTAAAGTTCAATAAAACCTTACTCAAATATATTTCTAATGATCCAGTAAAATTCTAAAAATTGTTTGTTCATTTTTTTTTCACGAAAATAATGTTAGGATTTAAAGGAAACTTATATTTTTCATGCAGAATAACGGTTTATTATAAATCGATACCTAAGACAATTTTATACTCAAAGTTTACTTTTACCAACATTATATGTTAAATAAATTTACCTTTATTTTACCTCGCCAAAAAATATTTATCAGAATAAGTTTATAATTTCAAGTATGGGCCCTTTACAAGAACTTGAAGTGCAACGAACCACGGTTTCTACGGCACTGGGCCCGAACGCCCTCTGAACTCGTTACGCGCGCAATAACTTTAAAATAATATTTGTCTTAAATACTCGTAACGCATTACAATAATAATAATAATAATAATAATAATAGTACGAGTATGTACGGGGCAGAGGGGAGGGGGAAAAAATAGAAACAAACAAACGCCACAAACGAACACGACAATAATTATGGTGAATTCGCCGAAACGCTGCAGCAAACGCCCCGCCGCCGCCGCCGCCGTCAACACTTCGGCTGCTGCTGTTTTCTTTTTAACGCGCACTCTTTTTCCTCTCCTCTTTTTCCTCCCCTCTTTTTCCCGCGACGGCGACACGGCTTAAGTCGAGCATTAACTGTCACACGTCGGTTCACCCTTTCACACACTGCAGTGCTGGAACCCCGCGTTCCGTTTATTTACTCGCACGTTCCCGTGTACTCGTCGACGACGGAAAACCTCGAGAGCGTTCGTTTAATAATTGGCACTTGCAGCTGACAAATTTTAAAGCGCCGCCTTGTATTATATTATAATAATACTTATATACGGTCGATATTACGACAGTTGCTAATAGGTATCCTAAATGGCGATGCGGCGGCCGTGGTCGTAGTCTTGCACTCTTGCAATATCAGGCGCGTCCCCAAGGGAAGGGCGAAAGGGCGGTCGCCCTCCCCCCGTAACAATTTTTAATGTATAAAATTTAGTAATTAGTTCCATTAGTCAACAGAAAATCAATGGTCAAAATTTTAATTTATCAACATACCTAACTAGAAAAAATTAATCATCACAGTCACAAAGATAATAATTATTTACTACAGATAATCATTACCACGGGCTATGATATACTAGCACAGCGAAAATTCTGTGATACTAGTCCGTGCCATTACTGTCTGGAAAAAGATTATATAACTATTTATGCATGGGACACTACACGGCGGTTGCCGACGGTTTAATAAGTGGAAGAAATGAGACAATGAAACCAAGGAGCGTTGTGATTTAGTTTTATCTTTAGCATTTATGAAACAATTCTTTTTTAATTCAATAAAATTGACTCATGTTCGCCTAAACTTTTGAAAAATATTCATAGGGTAATTAATGATTTAAAAATAGGTTCGCCCCCCCCCACATGGAAACTGTCTAAGGACGCCCCTGTGCAATATTTCCACTTACACAAAGTTCCGCACTCGGCGATGCTCGATACGGCAGCGTTTCGGTCTCTAAGAAGTGTATCCGTATTTATGTATAAATTGTATGTGCTATTGAATAATATACGACGTTTCTATAAACATACTCATATAATATAATCACACCCTAACGGCCATTTGGGGCCCAGTCCATATTTATATATAAAGATGACAAACGACAGTGTCATAATATTATAATATGATTATATCATCTCATACATATATCTAGATCGTTTGAATAGTGTAACAACGAGACTCAAGTGCGCGTCGGCTTTCGTCTAAATAACTCTACGACGTCCGATCATCTGTTCCAACTCGAATTTCATGGTTCTTGTAGTCGCGCTTTTTTTTTTTTTTTTTTTTTTACCGCACTGTTATCCTGCGACCTCAATAGTTTACGCTAAAGGGTACTTTTAATATATTTGTATGTAATTACCGGAAATTTCATAGATTTGAAAATTACGTTTATTTAACGTAACTTCGTGAATACTACAACTAGAAACTTGAAACTTTCACCAAATACTAAAGTCATGAAAACACTAAAATTGTAGTATACATTTGAAAGTTTGAAAATTTAGATCCTAAAAAAAAAATTAAAAATTTACGTTTTTTATTGAAGCGCAATGCTGTTGTAATAATTATTTTCTTTAAAATTAAAAACGATTAATAGAACAAAATTTATTGCATTTGTCAAATCGTACTGGAACACCCAGTATTACCTATTGGCTATCAGCTTTCTTTCCTTGTCTGCGGACCGAATAAAATTTTTTTACGGATCGACCTTTGGTGACCTTATTGATCAAAAGGATATCATTTAAACTAATGATTTATACGGATAATCAAATTTCCTTTTAGTAAATAATATAATATATTTTATATATATTATTCGAAAAAGAGTGAAGCCGGTTATTTACAATTTACCCCCATATTATATAATATTATTATAGTTCATATATTATTCTCCTCAACTCGTACATCCGTAGTCAAGGTACTTGTGATATTACGTATATAATATTATAGGTATAAAAAATACACGACTCTAAAGGAAAAGAAACTAACCACAAAGTTTAAGGAAATCCGAAAGGATATAGAGATTGAGTATTAGATATACCTATAGGCTGTAGTGGTTCTGAGCTCATCGTTACGCTTCGTTCGCTTCGGCGCATATATTATTCTTGTAAATTTTAAGGCTATGATAAATCATCATAAACAAGCGGTCCTATATGGAACTCGGTTTGAAATATTATTCACTGGTGTACTGGTGAAGATTTCAAAAAATTCTCACATCCATAATGAAAAAAAAAAATGTGTACTTCGCTCATCGAAGTGTTCTTCGCACGTCGAATGGATACTCTTGACGAGTGTATTGAATTTATTTTAAGAAACGATACATCATTTCTTCAATAAAACGATTCTGAACGAAGCTTTAACTAATACTCAATAATAATTAGCAGTTTTGAAGAATTAAACTTGAATGTTGAACTATAAATTATTTTGTTACATACAACATTTACGAAAAACGAAAATTAATTTTCATATATTCACATAAACCTATTGTTCCTTATATTATTAACTTCTTTCGTTCAGAATCGTCTTATTGAAGAAATGAATTATCGTTTCTTTAAAATTATACACATCCTTCATGAGTATCTGACCCGGAAGAGCGAAGAATATCCGTGGTGCGAAGTATGTCCGGTTTTCTTGTCTTTACTTTAGTTCATTTTACTTTACTTTACTTTACTTCTTAAATATAACAGTAAAATGTAAATATTAAACTCGTATTCGAATGTTGAGTTTCAAAAGTTAAATGCTTGAAAGTATAAAGTTTAATTATATCGATATACAAATTTACCAGAAGTGGTTCGTGAAATGAATACGTAATAATTTACATAGGTTAAAACTTCGAAATTACACCAAAAACTTCGTAAAAAAATAAGTAGGAATAAATAAATAAATATAACTTTGTTTCTATAATTTTTGATGTTCAAATCCCTGATAAAAACAACAATCTATTTAAATCAAAATGTACTGTTTTATTATTAATTAAACAATTAAGCAAAATACTTATAACTTATTAATTACACTAAGCGTGTAAAAGTAATAAAACAAACGATTGAAGGGGTAGGGTTCTAGTCTCTGTAACTAATATTAAAAACTGGTATAATAATGTGAAAAGATTTCTTTCTTTTTAGGTACTGAATCCATTCATTTTATTAAAACTTTCTAACGATCCTGATTTTTCGTCATATTCTAAATTTTTTTATTTTTAAAATGGATAATTTTCTAAAAATCTACCTTCCAACCTTCAACACATTAAGTAAGTTTTCTGTAAGAGAATGTTCATCAACATTTTTTTACCTTAGAAATGTTTGTCGTTTAAATAGATTTATTTATTTATTATAAAATATTCGGGCTAAGACCTTTGGAATAAATTAAGATTAGGTATATAAATTGAAGAGTTTTTAAAAATTAATAATAAATGCGTATACAGTTTTCCTGGAAACTAAAAATAAAGAAAACGATAAGTATTACTGTTGGAGTCCATATTGGCATTATATATCAAACGTGTTATTACTTAGGTACATAATTTTTTATTGGATATTGTATAATATAAAGGTCATATTTTAAATTTTATGCGTTATTAGTTTTATCATTGATTATATATTACTTATTATTGTAATAATAATAATCAATGGTTTTATTATGAAAATATGTATGTTTCATTTTTCCAGAAAACGAATATTGTTTTTCATTACTCGTATTGTTTTACCAAACTGAATGTTCTTATGGTTTGGAAACATAAAAAATATAAACGTTATATCTATGCAAAACATTTTTCTAGAATTGTTGATGTTTGTATATCCAATATTGTATAAATACTGCACTGGGAATAGTAATACCCATTTAATGCTTAGCCGGGAGAATCAGTAAGTAGAAAATACGACGGCGGAGGACGAAATTACTTCTTCACCGCCCAATCTATTTTTCCCGGCTTAAAGCCAATTTAAAATTGCCAATAAGGCAATAAACTATTTTTTATTCAATATCAGATACTCTTGCGTAAAAATGTGTCAAGAAAAATATTACATAACTTGTACCTATAAGAATATAGGTTAACATTTTAAAATCAAGAATGAATGCAAAAAATATAGAATACGAATAAAAAATTTGTACACAAAATAATTAATGTGTTTCGCATAAAACTAAATTATTATTATCAAATATAGTAATGTACGGATACTTATTATTGTAAATTCACGTGCATTTATTTTTTATTTTTTATTTTTTGCGTCATTATTTGGTGTGGCAAACTGTGTCAGAGCCGTATTCGCGGCACAATATAGGGGACAGGTTAGCCCCTCCCCCCTTTCGGTTTCTATCATAGATGAAAATTATATCATCAACTATCTCAAATTTTATAATTTATATTTTGTAAACATTTGAAAAAGAATTAATTAACAAGGGCGTCATTTGGGAGGGGAGCAGTGTGCGCATTTACACCTCCTTGGTTTTTTACAACCGAGTGGCCTTGACGTTTAGTTAATTTATATTTAAAATTTCTTCTATTGTGAAAACATCGAAAAAATGATTATTACAAATAGGTGAATTAATAAGTGTTTTTATGTCGTTTTCCATTACTAATTTTGCTAAGACTTGTTCATTTCACCTGTAATTCGTCTTATAGTATTTTGGAATGCAATAAATTATTATTATTTTCAAACTTCAAACCATATTATATTTCGGTCTACCAAATTTTGACTAAAAAACAAAGCTCCAAATGTTAAACTTCTACTATTATTATTTTACCGGATTTTAAAATATGTCATGACTTTCATATTAATTGTAATTCATGTAATGTAAATGAATGTCGATGAGGTCTCATAAGTTTATCGACTTCTAAAGAGGAGTAGTCAGTGAGTGGAGTCAAAGCTCCTTACAGTTTTTTCAAATTAATAATTTCCATATTCCTCGCCAAATACGTTATTCTGAATTACATCAATGGACAAAGTGCATAGCAACTACAATGGCCTACTTAGATATTATAATCTGTACAGCGTAGTCAGAATACGAAATTGACTTTTATTCATGAGTTATGTACAATCAATATTTTCAAGTGCCAGTTTGCGAATAAAATTAATATCACGAGTAAAAAATCCCATAATATAATAATTCAGAATTTTACAAATTAAAAAAAATATATAATTAGAGTTAAACATGATTTAATTTAAATCTAGTCATTTCTCGTTACAACAGGCCTTTCAAGTTACTGATTGAAACTTTTGGATAAGAAATTCTATACGAAAGAGTGTTTCCAGAAAGAGCAAAAAAAAATAAACATCGTTATATAATCATATGCTTCTTCACTACGCTCAGAATGTAATAAACATCATTGTAAAATCATAAATTTCTACGTTCCGCTCAAAATCTAAAATGTAGTTAAAATAGTTTAGTACCTAGTACATATTTTATAAAATAAAATGAATAGAAAATTTTATTCGACGGCACTTTCGATAGGCAATTCACGGGCATTCGTACGTGTCATACGAGTATTTTTATGTTGGTTTGATATCAGATATGCTGCCCGTATACTTATCCAGATGCGTACCCAGGAAACAATTTTTTTTTTATAGAAAGGGGGGTTTAAATTTATAGATAGCATTTTTTTTTTTTTTTATGCTTGTTTAATAGTTTTTATAAAGCACCTGATACCATGAAATCATTTCAGGGAAGCGTGGCTTATAACCTGTTAACCTCCCTGGCTACGCGTGCCCACCATTACATTTTGAAAATAAAATAATATTTCTTAAGAGAACATCGTACTTGAATTTTGTTATCTCCTTCCATCTAAAGAACAATAAAGCAAAATTAAATTACGCAGAATATCACAATTGTGCCGTTTAGGTTAATTTTTAGAATTTAAACACCTAACAACAAATTTGAATAGAAAAAAAGTATAGATAAATATTTGCTTTAGTCAATTTCGATCATAAATCATAATTGTTTGTTTTTCAAAAATTCAAAAGATCTGATCTACATATAAGAGACACTTTAAATAGTTTATAAAACTGGTAGTTTATCTATCACATTATAGATTATTATAGATTTCATACTGAATATTATTTTTTCTTCCTTACAGTTTAGTTTTATTTGAACATTTCAAACAAATACTGTTCATTTTTGTTTTTTATGAGTTAGAATAGAATATAAACATAAAGAAAAATCATGAGGGGATGACATCCTCTCCCTCGTTTCTCACTTTGATCCCACCCAAGTAGTGAAGAATACCCTGAATTCTACGAAGTATGTCCGGACTTTTTGTTTTGAGGCTCTTTTTTTTCCAGTTTACTCAAGTTTGCTTAGTTATGTACATTATATACTTGTGTATTTCTAATTGTTTATTCACGCTCAACTACACGGTAATATAGCTGTACTTATATACGGAAAAGAGGATTAAATCGTTTTTATCTTTGATGAGAAATAAAATGTAGGTATAAAACATAATTCTGAAATATATTTAATAATTAATTATCCTTTTCTTAGCAATTAGATACTCCATTTTTTTTCAATTGTATTCGCTTCTAAGTGAATTATGAGTAATCTTTCGTAGAACATATTTTTATTTATTGTTTAGTGTTTGTCAAAGCTAATCCATTAAGCCTTATTTTTCTGACGTACATTTTCGTCCGAGTCAGCGTTCTCGTGAAATGGTGAAATTAAAGTACGGCTGATGAAAAAAAAAAAAAAAAATACTGCTAATGGTGGTTAGGTAAGTGAAATATTTAATGTTCTAGGCACCGTTCGACGAGTAAAACATTTTGCGCCTATTTTCATTGATTTACTTATGCAGCTACAACCACGTACATACACCACATGTGCTCTAAAAATACAAATTTGGATCCATCAAACAGTTATCTCTTTTTCGCAGCGTCGCGCATCGTTCATATTTAAGAATAGGCTTATGTTATTTAGTATTCTAACTTTAAGTGGGATTTGGGTTTCATAAATTAGAACACCGAAGGACTTCTGATGGGCCAAGTTTTTCTTACCGGGTAAAATGGGCTTGGGCTTAAAAATATCGGCCCACGCAGGGCTCTAGTAGATGTTATCTAAATGGTAAGAAAAAAATGTAGTCTTAACAGGTTTTATTACCTATTATTATTTATGCGTTTTAAGAGTATTGTACATTGTATATTTATACATAATTGTTGTGGAACAGATCCGCAAACCCGCCGCCGAAAAAAGGAATAAAAATAATGATATTTTTTTTTCAAGCAGAAAAAAAAAAAAGACATCAGAACTCGTTTATTTGAAACGCGTTGTCTTCCGTAGCGTCGCGTAGACGATAAATAAACGGACGGACATGCAGCGGTTTTGAGCTTATCGTGCGGGCATTAAGCAGACGTATAAATTATACTATGATTTATGGTATATATAATATATATATATATATAAATAAATTCACCTACGCCCATAATACCCCCTCGCCCCTTCGTTATCGTCGTCGTCTCGTGAGAAAGACACAGGCAATTTAGACGTGGCCGTATTCTCTAAATTCCTTTTGTCGTTTCACACGCGTAAAAAAAATGCACTGCGGTTGACCCATTGGCGTCACACGCAATACTGCTTATACTCGAAACCATAAATAATAAATACATGGATACATGCATTTGTTAGTAAAACGCGGTCCTGAAAGAGACTGTCTTCTCTCCTTTAATTATAGTTGGGCGATTTGTGAACCGTGAGTTATATATCATTTTCATCAATGTAGAATTCATCATGTAATCCGTTTTCTTATCCCAACACGTAATGTAAGCAAATCGCTTAAGTCCACCAATGCTGCAAGATCGAAAATTTATACAGGTCAGAGTATAGGAATGTATAGTATCTGTGTATTTATTCGTTTTATTATCTATGCTCGAAATATGTAAGCATACGAGTGTATACCTGTAAAATATTGGCTTTATTGTGACCTATGTTTCTTAGGAAATTCCTACAGGTTGGGGAGGAGCTAGTTTTTTTCAACGATGATTATTTTTTTCTGTAAACACTTTTTCGTGTAGAAATACTTGTCCGAAAGTTTCGATCCCCAATTTTTTGAATCAGAATTTACCTCAAGATGGTACTATTGTGAAGCTATATTTAAAAATTCTTAATGGTTTTCCTCAAAATTTGAAATAAAACTATCTATAATTTGACAAAAATGCCTTAAAAACTATTTTTATTTAATCTAAAAATTTATAAAAATTTAATCGTAAATAAACAATAGTATAAGAAATGTCCTGGCGTAAGCAAATTTTTAATATGTGAAAAATTTGTTTTTAAAATTTTTCACACTTTTCTCATCACCATTTTTTCCTTTTCTCGGTTAACAGTGGAATATAAAACTGGCTGATTAATAATAATAATAACGTTATTTTGTAATAATAACAAACTTTGTACACCTTAAGAAAAATTGTCTTGAACAAACCGAAGGTCCGCTCAGAATCGTTTTATTGAAGAAAATATTTATTGTTTTGTTGAAGAAATTACTTATCATTTCTTTAAGATTCAGTACACCCCCCACCAAAAGCATCCCACCCCAGGAAGTTAAAAATACCCATGTCGGAAGTATATGTCCGTTTTTTTTTTTTTGGTTTGTTTTCATTATGTTTAGGGGAAGAATAAATTTGCAAAAAAAAATGTCACTCAATTTTACGGAAAAACATGTATTACGTAAACAAAAAAAGAAATATGAATACACCCAACCAAATGAATTTTTACTGTTAAATTTCAAACAAAATAAAATATACAATTCACGTAATATTGTGAGTGAATAGGCTGACGCCTCTTAAAACCTGTCCTGATTTTTTTTTTTTATTCTACGAACCTCCCCTTTTGCGCAGCTACACACGATATACCCCCCACTGGAAGTGTGCCAACCACAGAGCAATACTCTATGGTGCCAACACTGCCAACCAGTGTGCGTCGCGGGGCGACAACACGTGTGGTGATAACGCCATTATCAGCGGCAGTGCGCGCGGATAATTTGAAAGATAACCGACGACCCGACGTGTTAGTGTGTCTTTAATAATTATAAGTGCCAACTCTGGTCGTTGCTCTCGTCGTTTTTGACCAAACCAAATAACAGTAATTAATCATAAATGACAATTTAATCGCCCGCGATTGTCATATGATGATTCACTGTCGTCGAGGGCGTTACATTAAAAAACAAAAGTAAATAAAATCCGCGTGTCTCGCTCGCGAACGCAAAACGCCCATGCAAAAACCGCCGCTGCATGTTTTTCCACTCGTCTACTTGTTGTTATTGTCGTCAATAGCCCGCGGCGACGCCATGTCCGGCCGCGACAACGAACCGGCGGTGCGTTCCGAGTACTTCGGCGGCGGGCGCGCGACCAGACGGTTAGGCTTGCGGTTTTTCGACAGGCCGTGCGAAGAGCTGGCCAAGAGTCTGTTGGGCAAAGTGCTGGTCAGACGCGTGCCTCCGCTGTCCGATGGCGGCGACGGCGACGGCGACGAGTTGTTCGCGCGCGGCAGAATCGTCGAGACCGAGTGCTACGCGGGCGTGGAAGACGCGGCCTCGCACTCGTACGGCGGACGGCGGTCGGCGCGAAACGAGCCCATGTACATGCGACCGGGCACCGCGTACGTTTACATGACGTACGGCATGTACTACTGCTTCAACATCTCCAGCGCGGGTGAGTTTTCACGTCCAGATGACGGGGGCGTAGGTTGTACTTGACAAGGGGGTGCCAAATTTTGGGGTTGGTAGGCAGGTAGACTTCAAATATTCAATATTCGGTCGTAAACCCTCGGAGCACTTGAGAATTTTGTATTTTGAAATTTGATTTAACATGAGACCTGATCAATAGGATTTATACTCATATCAATGTTGAAAAGAATCCAGACTAAGTCGAAATAATACTATAGGCGGACATGCCTATCACTTTTTAAATAAACGATAGTAAGACAATTTTGAGGGGTGCTTTAGTTTGTTGTTCAGGACGATTGTATTAGAAAACTTATGTAGGTAGGTAGTCGATTATCCACAGAAAAAAAAACTAAAAATGTTAAAAAAATGTAGGTACCCACCTCCGATCAAATATATCCATCCAAAATATTTTTTACAGGAAAAATCAATTTTTAAAGAAGAAAAATTTTTTCTTAACCCTAGATTGTTAACCTCATTTTTACACCTTTATTGATAACCATTCGTTGAATCAACAAATGTAGCATAAAATGTTCACAAATGTACCAAAATTACAGTGATTTTTTTCTATATAGGTAATTAACTAGAAATCAACACTAGTTATAATAGCAGTCGATTAAATAAAAAATTTTAGGTAGGTACTAAAGTTATTGAAATTCTACTGAAATAATGGATCATTATTCATCTTAAATGTTTTCTTTAAACCTGAGGCATGACTGGATACTGCAAAACAAACCAGTGTTTTTAAATTTTAAGCTACCTAGGCATTTTTTTTCTGGTAGTGGACATTATTGTATATTTGGGCTAGACCTAATGGGAATACTTCGCCTATGCCAACTCTGTTTAATTATTATTACTTACCTATTGATTAATACCTCTAATTATTGGCATTGATGTGTTAATGGTATTGGTTTGTCAATTATGTGTCTTCAAGGTGATGGAGCTGCAGTTTTGTTGAGATCGCTTGAACCATTGGATGACTTGGAAGTAGTGACACGTCTACGAAAGCGATCAAAAAAATGTCCCAAAGGGGAAATTAAAAAGACGGATCTATGCAATGGTCCAGCTAAATTATGCATGGGCTTTGCAATCGACATTGATTCGTGCAACAAACGAGACCTGACCACTTGGGAAGGAATGTGGGTGGAAGAAGACGAATATAGTAAATTGGTTGACTCGATTGTTTGTTCGCCAAGAATAGGTATTAAATGCGAAAAAGAATGGCAAGACAAATTTCTTAGATTTTATATTTTAAATAATCCTTATGTTAGTAAGTTAGAAAAGACTAAAATGAATATAGTAAAATACTCTCAATGTGAGAATTCATATTGATAATGTGTTAGGTAATGTAATTTCTTGGCTCGTTTTTAATAATTTTATTAGAAAAATAATTTTGTAAAGCATAAAATGTATTACAAAACATTTAATCACGTTATAATATTGTAAATAGTTTTAAGATATTATTGATTTATGATTTCAATCAATATGTTCTTTTTCTGGCAGTGACTGAATTAAGCCTTTGATAGTGGAACATTTTTTTTGTTAATTCAAAATCATCAGAAATTAATCATAAAGTTTCAGTGACTTGAATTTGAATGTTATTGGAATATTAACACTGTGTGTGTAACTATTGGTGTTTTCCCATTTTTATTTTTTAAACTATGTTTAAGTAATGTGTATTTAGTGAAGTTATTTAATAATCTAAATGTTTGAAAATGTTCATGTAAATTCCTCGGGATATACTATCCAAAATCAAATATACAGGTACTCAAAACATACATTAAAAATAGATAAGTACAATAATTGTGGTATAAACACCACAGCAAGATTGCATATGAGAATCTCAAAAACAAAATGCTAGGAAGTAATGCAGTCAATCATATTATTCTAATTTCCAAACTTCATAACATGGCTATATTTGAACCCAAGGAGGTCGCTTCCTACTTGCTGGGATTAATTGCCAAACTTGAGTCTGTGTCTTTAATTGGCTGTGATTAGTTGCCGAATTCAGGATCTCTACTACTATTAAAAAACATACTTTTTTTGTTCCTCTACTTTCTAGCTAGTTCTGACAGTCTTACTACTGTGCTCATTTCACCCCAATACTAAGCTCGATATGTAAATAAGAGACACGTTGAAGAAAAGTATTTGAATATTTTAACTAATATCTGTAATGTTAATAAATTATTATTAAATATTGAAAAATGTGAAGTTGACATTCTCTAAGTCATTTGCACTGTGTTTAGTATAAATATTATTTTTTATTAAATATTTCTTACATATTGTCAGCAAATCGTCTTTAATTGTAAGCTTCGTTAAAATAAATATTCTTAGGACTCGCAACATTTGTTTCTTTTGTCTGATATAAGCTTGAATGAAATAATTGTTGTTTGGTCTCCACTCTTAAGGGTGCATATTAATTAAAGTTTGAAGACTGTATAGTGTGTGTATATATATATATATATATATATATATATAAAATATACAAGATACAAGGTAGGCCACATGTAAGCCCGTGAGTTGGCTACCTCTATTCTAGAGCAAAATTCTGATCTAAAAAGTTGCCGGTTGAACTTTTTGAACAAGTATTTCAATATAAAAAACCTAATACAAAATAATAATAATAAAGTAAAAAACATCATTGTAAAAACACTAGCTTCTTCACTTCACTCAGAATCTAAAATAATATTACTATTTTACACAACAGGATTATATCAATGAGTTAAAAATTTAATATAAACAACAAATATAAATATAAAATCAAGTAAAATAAAAATAATCAAGGTCTATGTACTTAAAATGTTCAGTATATATTAAAAATGTATTTAGTTACAGTAGAAAAACAAATAAAGTATTATAAACAATTTTATTGTATGTAGTTAACTTTTTTATTGGCTAACACAATATTAAATAATTATTGAGAAAATGGTAACTATAAATAAATTATATTATACCAATAAGGTTAAAATAATATTCTATCACAGAACACGCCTCATTAAAATTTAGTAAAATACACAATACTTGTTGATAATTTACCCATACTCAATAGTATTACTTGCTCACTTTTTTTTTATGGCATAGTATTGAGTTAATAAATATATAATTAAAAATATGTTCATGATGAAACTCATTAACAATATGCTTTAAACAAATGAAAGTTGTTTTTACTATTTAAAATTATACATATTGAAAAATTTTAGGAATAAGTTTTATTTTTTAAACAGTTTCTACTCTTCCTTTTCGTTTTGGTTCTTTTTTCTCTTGAGTTTGAGATAGAGAAGACTATAAATAAATAAAACACATTCATAAATGATAAAACAAATCAAGTTCTGCTAAAATAATAAATAATTAAAACTAATTACTTTTCGAGAGTCTGAACTTTCTTGATTACTTGTACTTTTAGGGCAAGGTGAATGGTCTCTGGAATGAGACACACTACTACAATTTGATTCTGTACTATACTCATCACCTAAATAAATACAATTTTGATTTACAATAAATTAAGTAAACTTAAATTTATTTTTGTTTACTATTTGCAGATCTCATAGAAATAGGACACGACTGAATTGCATTAGACGAATGTACAGTAATGTCAGTGAAGTGGCTTCTCAAACTATGTTCTAAATAAAAATAATATTATGTTAGTAAACGTATTTACTTTTTTAATGAATATAATAAATATTAACTTTGTTTTTGGCTCGTATTACAAGGAGCATAATTTGTTTCACAACTAGTCATCTCTAATAAAGTTGCAATTTGGTTTAGTTGTTTTCTTCTTGCTTTGCTACGGCCATTTAATAACCTAAATACCAGTGAATTGTAACATTAAAATAAAAAATATAAGTGCTGCTTGGATGTGCGATCTACTGTCATGTTTCTGCTAAGGTTTGCCTCTGCTAATCATATTTCTACCTAGTAATATGTATAGAGAAAAAAATAACAATTTCGGAAAACCAGAATCATACCTAAAAATAAATAATTATTGGTTTTAAATTTTATTGTGATATACTACTAAAGTAATGAAGTGACTAATGACTAACCCAATTCCAATTTCCAATATGAATGTATAACCTGATCTAAGTTTACTCAGATTGTGTAACAAGTCTGTGTATGCAATCACAACAACTGAAATACTTACAACTTAACAATTTAATATAGTAGTAATAATATCATAGTTATTATAATAAATATGTTGTAAATCAATAATTTTATTTTATAAACAAAATATAATCTATTTTTACACATTGTGTGGATGTGCTATCTACCAATATGGCAATAGATCAATCACACATCCAAACAGCACCAAAATAAATTTTTATCATCATACATATAAAATAATGTGTAATTATTACTTTTGTCTTGCTGCATTGCATCGAATATGATCATCAAACATTAATTTCACTGTGTTTGTCATTTTGTACTTCGAATTATGCATAGTTATGTGTAAAGTTTTTGTTTCATTATCGATTTTTGTAACCTAAGAATTTTAAGTTATATAAAATATATTTAAATAAAAATAATAAATATTTTACTTCAGTATCTTGAAGATAACAAGACAATTTGCAAACACCCCAACCAAGGAATCGACTGTGTGGCTCAACTAGTACTAATTGACTACTAATAATTGATAGGTATCGTCTTGTTTTTGCACCATTTTCAGCAATTATCATACAAGTAATTAAATCATTGCCATCTAAAATTAAATAATTTATTATTTTATGAATTTAGCGTTTTTTTACCAGCTCCAATATCACTTGAAAGCAAATCACACATTTAATTCATTATTTACAAATTAATGTGACAAATATTGTATTGAACTGAGTTATGAAAATTGCGTATTTTCGCTCCCAATATTTATAAAGTGATTTTGAAATTTTAGTAAACATTAATTGTATTCAACATTAATTGCGAATTCTTACTTAAATTTATAGGAGTATCAAACACAAAACACTTAGTTCTGTCAACTAAAGGCAACTGTGTTTCTTCTTTTCCTTCAAATGTCATTAATAATTTCCGTATCAAAAGAAAAGCACAGATGAAATGTCTTGTTCTTTCAACCTAATAATAATAAAAATATAGCTTAAGTAACATTTTATACTAAAAAGTGTAATTGAGTTTAATTAAACTTAAATTAAAATTTTATGGAGATTTAAAATAAAAAAGTATTCATTTTTGTTGGATTAGGATTTTAAAAACTGTTGCAGATTGGGTTACAATGGGAATAATTATTATATTCAAAAAGTATTTCCTGATCAAAAGAGGGGAAAATATAGGTACAATTCCATTTTTTTGAGTAGGAGGGGCTACAAATATTCAGGGTTGGATTTACCACAAGTGCAGTCATAGGGCCTGATGTAATTAATTTTCTTCCTAACTATCCTCTCCCACTATGAAAAAAGTTTAATAATCAATAACTAATGAAATAATTTAAGAATGTTAACATTATGAATAAAATAAATACATTTTTTTTAATAATAGACTACATAATGTTTCGAAAACAACTTGATCCAAGATCCGATGTGTTGATCAAATATATAGTATAGACCAGTGCCAACTAGTAGACATTAGGTTATTCGCAGCTTTATTTGTCAGAATGAACCCACTATTTTATTGTTTATTGTTTTTTTTTTTTTTTTACAAAATGTGTACTCATTTTATTACAAACAGTGTGTTTATTAAAATAAATCATAAAATGAATGTATTTCTAAATTTTCATCTTTAAATGAAGTTGAAACATATACATGCACAAAAAGTAGGGAACTCATAAACATATTCGTAAAAAGGGGTTCCTGATCCAATTTAAGTTTTAGCTAGGAGGTTCTTTGCATTATGCTAATTGGGAACTACTGGTATACACAACTTACAGTTCAATAAAAATTATATAAGTCTTTATATGAATCTTATATCATTAGAAAATTTGTGTAACACATACATACATTTTTATTTTGAAATCAAAAATATTAGTATAGATTTTAGAGTGTAAAATAATATATTATTCGAATGAGAATTTAAATGTAACTATGTGTCATTTTTGAATAATTTATAGTAATATGGTTTTTATGATATACCTAATATGTTTTTTTATGGTCATACACTTTTATTTTAATTATTATCAAACTAGATAAGAAGTATTAAAGATACATTTTATGATTTTTATTTGCATTTAAAAGTTAATGTAATTTAGTCATAAATAAATGAAAATATATGTTATTCAATAAATTATTTTCAATATGAGTCATACATCTCCACATGGCAATCGTTTTGAAAGTGCTATTCCAGTCATTGGAGAATGTGCAGGTGGGAGTAATAGAGTTGAATCACTTAAAAGCCGTTGAACATTAAGTTTATCCCTATGCATTTCATTATATTCATCTTCAAACAATTCCAAAAACATTTCTTCTTTCTGAAATAAAAAAACTTGTGGGTAACTTCATATACAATAAAATTATTTCTTAAATATAAGTGTATAATACTAGTGTCCTGTTTACTTTAAAAAACTGTCGAAGAAGTGGTAAAATCTGTTCTTTAGCATTAAGGATAATAGCAATATGTTTGTCAGATATAAATGTTTTATCCTCATGAATTGTGACTTTTTTCAATAATGTAATAGCCATTTTTAATGTAACTGAACGGACATAACATACTAGAAAAAAAAATTTTCAATGTTAAGTAGGCTATACTTCAATATTATATATTTGATTAATAATTAGAATAATATACCAGGTTCAGATACAGCAGTAATGATGTCAACTAATTTATCGATTAGTTCATTTCTTTCATCACAATGAACAAACGAAGAACTTACTTCAGTTTTTACAGGTGTTAAAAACCCCTCATAATATTCTTTAGAAAGACTTGAATTTTCAGATATTGCATATAATAAACATATACCAAATAATGCAGAACTGTCAGATTTTTCAATTTTTAGTTGATTATAAATAGATTCTAGACATCGACTTCGAACAGGATCAGCTAATAAAATAAAATAAAATTAATTCATTTGAATTTGAAATAAGTATATAAATAGGTACCTTCATTTTTGTATAAAAGTATTTCTTTTTCTTCATCTGTTATATTCATGGATGCTAATGATTTCATATTTATAAGATCTGATGAATCATTTTCTTTTTTTATTTCAATTTCATTTTCTTGTAATACTGATGCTTCATCTTGTAATTTGGTTTCTTGAATAACCTGAACAAAATATGAAGATACCATCAATTAATTTTAAATAATTAATGGCGGCTCGTGGTTGTTTGTAATGGGAGAGCAACTTAGAATACCTACGGAGGAGTTGTAGTAAAAATGAAAATTTATAGAAAATAAAGTAGAATAGACATGAAAATTATTGTACTATGTAGTACTGAAATATTAGATTTTGATCTAGACATTCAGTATAATAACTTGGATGATGACGTGTATCGTCCAAACGCGGTGGCCAGCACTCCAGTAGTGATACACATTACATATTTCTTGTGTATTGCGTATTTATATGATCTTGGTAGCCGAATAAAACAATTTGTCGATCGTATTCTACAAAATATTTAATTAAAATGAAAAAATATTTAATTATGAATATACTTTAGAAAAATTAATTTTCTTTTCTTTTTTAATATTAGATGGGGGTGCGATTGTCCCGTCCTCCAAGCCACGAGCTACCACTAATAAAATATTATAATAGATACTAAAATATTTTAAGTTACTGGATTTTTTGTAGGAAAATGGCTTTCAAATAACAATTTAGCCAATGGTGTGACTAACTTAGTCTGGTGAATAATTAAAAAAACTTGTGTAAGTAAAAATAAACATATATCCACATTCATCAATGGTTGTTGTTTCACAGCATCTACAAACTAATACACATTTTAAAATATATTTATAATTATACAATTTTTAGATTTTTAAATATTTATTTACTTCTTCCGATTCAACAATAATGTATTTATCTGGGGGTGCTAATGAATGAATATAATATGGTATAAACAATTTATCCATTAAGTGATCAACAAGCACTTCATTTAACATATCAACCTTTGAACTCAAAATATCATTTAAATAATGTAGATCATCTAAATGAGAACTGACAAGGTCTGCTAGTTTTACTCTATATTGATCTCTAAGGAACAAAAGTATAAATTATTCAATTTTAAATAGGTAATTATTTAACTTTTACAATAATAGGCAACACAATTAGTTTTCCAAGTTAACTAAAATAAAAATTATTTTTATAAATACAGTTAGTAAAAAAATATGACATTAGTACTATTTTAATATAAATACTTTTTTTTTTTTTTTTTTATGAAAAAAGACAAAATTGGAAGGACATACATTTTTACATAAACTTTAAAGAATAGTTGGGGGCTAAAATTAATACTTAAAAGTTAATTGAATATGAAGTTAAATAAATAGTTAATTATCAGTAATCATTAGAATCTTGATAAATAATTAGTTAAAAATTTGAAATTAGTTAATTATAATATTAGTTGGGAAATTAAATAATTATAGTTAAATTGTTTTTATTTCGATGTTTTATTTATAATATGGGTTTGTGATGCATGAATGCAAAATATAATATAATATAAATAACTTACTGTATATTTTTTTGAGTGTCAACATCAATTGGTTTTGCTCGAGCACTAGCATCTAATTCTAAAACATGTTTACCCATAAACCACACCAAGTTGCCAAAATATGGAGCACATGTTTTATCTCTAATAAATCGTAACATACTTTCATCTTCAACTCTGTAAACATTTAGCGTCAATGTGCGTACATATGTACGTACCATAGAATCAGGGTGGTTAAAAAATTTTATTGCTTCAGTATAAAGAGGAAAATCATTTGTTGCCTGGAAATTAATTTTAAAAACAATTAATACCTTAATAGGATTAATAAATTAAGTTGTCAATCAATTGTATTACCTCATTATAAAAAAAATGAATAGTATTCAAATTTAATTTAAAAGATAATGTTTTTAGAAAAGATATGTAATATGCTAAAACATCTTCATCTGAGAAATCCAACTTATTTATAATTATACTATTAACATGATTATTGCTGAGTAAATAATCTAAAATGTAATGAAATATACTGTTAATATAAAAATACAATTAAGTTAAATAAAATGAAGAACTTTTCCAGTTTACGGGACATCCTAAATTTTGGCAATTTTTTTTTTATATAATATATACTGTGAAACTTCTGAATAACGAATACACTCAGTCACCAAAATTTAGTCCATTATTTAGAAATGTCCACTATTCAGAAGGGGTTTTAGCTTGCAATGAAAACACTCCTGTTCCTATTTAGAGGTGTCCGTTAGGAGAGGTTTCACTGTAATATATATATATATATTTTAACGTTTTAAAAATTATGGAGAAAACAAAAATTGGTGCAGATCACTAGTTTCGAAGCATTAATACTTTAAGTTAGTGAAAATTACATAAAAATGAAGAAAAATTTGACAACAAATTGGGTGTCCGGTAAACTAGAAATATGTCTAAAATGAAAACTTACATAAAGCAGTCTTATTTTTAATGTTTTCAAATATAATATTTAATGTTTGGAGCAGCTGAACACATACATAATTTCCACATTTCTGATCCAGTATATGTAGAAAATAATTAAACATATTATTTTCTAAGAAGTACCTAAATATATTACAAAATGTAATTTGAATTAAAAATAACTTAAAATGCCAAAATTTACAAATAATTTGATATAAAATACATGGCAAATAGAAAAGTAGGTATAGTTAACTATTTATTACTTACTCATAATTTATAAGGTATCAATTTTTGAAATGATTTTACAATCTGACTTAATTTACAATGAGTATATCATGTATGTAGATAATTTTAAATTATTGAATGGGCATAGGAAGACCAAAAAATTTTGATTTAAAAAGTGAGCTAATAGTGCTACCTAATATAGGGTGACCATAACTATAAATATTAAAAACAAGACAAATAATTTTGACTCTTCCTATTTGTTGTGACTTTGAAAAAAATGGTATATAGTTTGGCTGATTTTTATTGAATAAAATTGCTCGTAATATAATACTAATATTCTGCATTTCAGTGTATTGTGTCATGTTTTTAAATATTGAAAATTTTTGATTTTGTTGAAAATCATTACAGTGATATAATTTTTTTAATTATCATTTCTATGATTGTGGGAATATTAAGTCAATTTTTTCCTTCCGTACTTACTAACTTACATAATATTCTCTCTAATACATCATTAGCTTCTGGATTTACCCCATAAAAATTATTCAGATTTTCAAAATAATTGTTCGTTCCTTTTCTACCAGTATTTATAAATTTTGTACCAATTATAACTCTTTTCCTAAACTGAAATAATTTTGTCAGGTAAAAACTTCCATTGCATAAAACGAAGATACATCTGAAGTTTCATCTTTAATATTTGTTAATTTCAATCCGTTTATTATGACTTCTATTTTAGGATCTAAAAATCAAATTTTAATTAAGATTGTAGAGCTGTGCAATTATATTTGTTTCCTTTTTTCATGTAAAATAATTTCTTTTACATGCATAATATGGAAATAACGGGATTAAAACGTAACCTAACCTAACCTTTTGAAAACGGGACAAAAAGTGTCCCATTCAAAGATTTTTGGGACAAGATACGATGCTCAAAAAAGGGACAATCCCGTTTTTAATGGGACGTATGGTCACCCTAACCTGATACTTACAAAAGTACTAACCCTTTTTATCTATTTATTTAACTAGGTAGGATTACACAAACAAATAAATTTGTCTGAAAACATCTCTAGACACAAAATGTTTGAAACAAACTAGGTTCATAGTTAACGTTTATATACTTTTTTGCAGATATAAACTTATAGTTACAGTTAAAACTATTAGTTGTTGTAATAAAATAGTGAAAAAAATGACAAACTATAAATGTTTTATTTTGTTAAAGATAATTAACCGTGTAAAATTAAAAATATAATAACAAAATAAAACTATGTTAAAATCTCACAAAAAAAAAAAAATTAATTACTCAAATATTGTTGGATCATTCTGATCGCCCCATATTAAAATTTCAGCCATACTTCTGAATGATTCAACCAATAATGTTCGATTGGCATCTGTCACATTTTGGTTTTTGCTTAATACTGTATTAATGTATCTATGAAAAATTGACACATAAATAAAAATACCTTTTACTTAGTATTTGGCATGATTTTATATATTACTTGAGATACTCTAACGAGTGAAGGTTTTCTGGTTTCACCAGTTTTTTTGAGCGAAACATATTTAACGTTTTTGAATGAATAAATCTTTCCTAGGTATCTGAATAACATTTAAACAAGATCGATATTGTTCAAAACGCAGTAGACTTCGGGAAGTCATTTATGCATGATTTATGCACTAAAAAACAATTATAAACTTTTGAACACTTTAAAATATCATTGAAACGAGATCAAATATAGTAAATTATTGAAATTATTACCATAATAATGATAACACGTTTATTGTCATTATGCATGATACTTCAGTCGGTATATTACACATTATAAATCAGTATTATAATATGCTACTATGCATCATTTCATTAACAGTGAACTACGTTGTAATTAAAAACAAAACAAAAACATTTCCAGGATGGAAGGGGATTTGATAAAACTAAAAAACATAAGAGGGAGAACAACTTGCGAGTTGTAGGAAGTAATGACCATAAAACAACTGATGTGTTTGTGTAAAACACGAAATGTAATAGAATGTATGTATTTGGTGATAAATTTTAGTGATAACAAATTTGTGGGCTTACCACTGGGTAGTAAACAGCTGATTTCGAAAAAAACTTCAGACTAAATTTGAAAAAAAATCTGGCCCTATCCTCTGTTAATAGGTTGAAAATTAAAATGGTAATAAAATAATAGTTTTCAATATTTTTGGTATTGGTTTAGAGTCACGGACGATCAGGAAATACAAGACCGGACACTGTATTATTTGTCCCATGACATTTTCTCCATGAAATTTGGATTTTTTTTTTTATTTATTATTATTTTATTTACCGTGGGTGGAATCACTGGAATGTCCTTGCACTTGCCAAGAGCCCTGAAATCACGACGTCGTTAGCTAACAGTTTTGACATTTTCCGATATACGATTCCCACGTCAATTGAAATCCGTCGGTTGCCGATAGAAACGTCGAATATTCGTTAAACGTTCACGTAACATCGTGTGTTTCGCAATTTCTCGGCAGGCAGTGTTTGGTTTCGGGTCGGCCACGCAAAATGCAGGCCATCAAGTGTGTCGTAGTTGGCGACGGGTAAGTCAAACGTACATAAATACAAGACTTTATTGATAGATTACGACATTTATAGTCTAATCACTCGTGACGGTGGTTGCTGTAGATGACCAGAGAAATGGTCATCTACACCTGGGGACGTTTAACTGAAAACCCAAGGGTTTGTGGTTTCAGTGTGCGACTCGCGCCAAACGGACGTATTCATTATCTATTGCGCACGTCTAATTGTCTTGTTTGCAAAGGCTCTTGCTTTTCGGACGAACCGTTATTGTGTTACACCCTTTTTCGAGGGTGTCTATGATCTCGTTTTACCTACGTGTTAAGTCCCATTTTCCTGTAATGTATTGCTCTTGGCTACTTCGTGATGAATATTTCGATTGCGTACTCGTTATTTTATCAGTTTTTATCGTCGCACATTCATACCTACGCGTCTATGACGCCTTTTTTGACCCGGACTGTGTATTATTTTCTGTATCGTTCATCACGCCCGCAAGATTTTCATATATACACTAGGTCATCTCTCTGGATAGTTGGCTTGAACTAAAACTTCTCTCCCACGTACTGATCCAGTTTGTATCTATATTTTCTGTGCAAATATATCAGGACTTTGGAAGTCTTTAAAGTGATATCTTATTTTGGTTTGACTTTACATTGGAGAATGCCACTGTTTGTCTAGAATTTAAGCTTTTCTAATATCTTGTTCTCACTTTTAAAGTCCTATTGACTAACTTATAAATCTATATTTTTTCAATACATAGGTATAATAATATTACCTATCTATTTTTCAATTTAAACTACCTACCTATTAATAATTTCAATTTAATTTTAGGATTTCTCATATTATAATGACTTTGGAGAATTGTATTATTGTACCTATGTGTGCGTGTATATTAAATATATTTGACCCAAACAACAAAATTATTGTCGATGATAAAAATTAAGTTATTACTTAATTAAGTTCAGAAAAATTAAATAAATAAATAAATAAAACAATTTTTCTATACCTACACATTTTATTTAGATAGATATACTAAATATGTATTTGTATGCATAAGTAGTGAATGAATTCTGTAACTGTTGGCTATTAATAATTTTCATTTTTTTTTCTCATTTTTTATATTATTTTTGAAATTAAATTTGTGTTATCTTGTTTGACAGTTATTTTTGACATTTTATATTGAACATGTGATGCACACCTGTTGAATTTTTTTATTGTATTGTTAAATAAATATTTCAAACTATATTTAAAATTACATCTTTGAATTTTGTTCGTTTTTTAGAGCTGTTGGTAAAACATGTTTACTCATTAGTTACACAAGCAATGCATTTCCTGGAGAATACATACCTACTGTGTAAGTAACAATTTATTTTTATTTAAGGCTTCTAGTGACAATTATATTATAGTAATAAATGTATGATCAATATAATATGGGTACGTTTACTGGCACAAAACAGTTGATTTCAATCCATATAATACTCAATATAATATTATATCACGTAGTAGTGTAAGTGGATTGATTGTTTAGATTAAACAATTTAATTAGTTTAATTAAATAGAAACACATTAAACTAAACATCAGATTATTAGACGTTTAAATTTTTAAACAATGTCATGAAATTTAAAACATAAATTAATAGGTAATAGAAAAAAGTAGTACAGTATAGGCCAGAAAATATCAATTATTTTCTTTAAAATGCTAATACTCATAACACATTTTTCTATTAGTGTTAATCAATTAGATACCAATTTAATTAAAATTTGTTTAAATGCTTGTTTTTATTATGAAAGAGCTTGTCTTTAACTATTGTCTATCTACCTATTTAATTACTATTGAATTCTTGTTTATCTATTCACAAAATATTAATGGTTAGATCTATGGCTTAAGTATTATGTTATAAGAATTTGATGTCAATAATTGTTATAAATATTCTGTATTAGTATAAAAAAAAAAGCCAGACATACTTCGCACGATGGGTGTACTTTGCACAACAGGTGGTATTCTCTTGACGGGCATATTAAATTTTAAAGAAACGATAAATCATTTCTTCAGTAAAACGATTCTGAACAAAGAAAATTTATAATATAAGAAAAAAAAAAATTTTGAAAAATGTCCAAAATTTTTTTTCACATTTTTAAAATTTTCTTGCGCCAAAATCTTTTTTATAAGATTTTCTATCTATGTTTAAATTTTCATAAAATTCGGATAAAAAAATGATGGTTTTCGAGTCGTTTTTGTCAAATTTTGGGTAGTTTTTTCCAAAAAAAAAAAAAAAATTGAAGAATTAAGAAATTCAAAAAATGACCTCTCTAAAGTACAATCTAGAGGCAAATCCGGTT